>VUQG01012927.1:57391-87428 GCA_015106755.1 Etia nguti
TGATAATAAGACCAGTGTGAGGGATATATATATATATATATATATATATATATATATATATATATATATATATATATTTTTTTTAAGAGTAGACTGGCTCTGGAAGACAAGTGTCTGCCGCAGCTTAGGTTGCACGGTGCGACAGTTGAATCAGAGCTGTTTGGGAAGATGTGCTTTGAACTACTGATGCTGCATCAGGGATCTGGAACTGTGCCCTTGGGTGTGTTTCAAAGAACCCTTTCTCACCTCCAGATCACATCTGGCACCTCCAGCCAGAGCCATGGAGGTGCCTGCACTTGCTCAGTGGTAATTGCTAATGGTAATTACCAATCTTTTCTGTGAACCAGGAGGCTTATATAAATAAATGACTGGTGAGTTGGGCATGGCAGTTTTGATGCAGCACCCTCATATCGCTAACGCTGTTCTTCACCTTAATTCCACCATTGGGACCTTGACTGAATATCAGGTTCTCTGGCTCACGGGCCACACCTATTATTTTCAACTGCTGAGGCTATTAACCAGTGCACTCATGTGAGGTATGGTGGCGGTATTTAATTTTTTTTTTTTAATTTTGGGTCAGTAAGCCAGTTCTCTTCAGTTCCCCAGTCAGTTCCCCATCATTTACTCCAAAGCCTCATGTGCGCGAATACCACCTGACCCTTTTGCAACTCTTTTAGAAGCCATGCCTCTCAAGTTGATTCTTTGAGCTTCGATACTACACTCCCACCACCGATAGTCCATCTGCTGAGACTGAAGAGTCCTCGCTGCATGACTAGCTTCCCCTCCTTCGGCACTCTCACCAAGGCCACCTGCACTGCACAGACAGAAAATGGCTGTAGGGAGATTTGCCTCCAGTGCAACCCCTCCACATCTAAGTTGGAGGCAAGTTGACTTCTTAAGACTGGAGAGATTCTGCGTTGCTTCCCACTGTGGAGAGAGTTGATGTGAGATTACTAGAGAAAGAGACAGAGGGAGAGGGAATGGAAGGTGGGTGAAAACTGTATGCGATAGAAAGTGAACTGAAGTCTTTCCTAATTAGGCACTGGGCCTTCACTCAGCACATTTATAGTCTAATAAAGCATGGAGGGTATGTGGTGCACTGTGATTAAACAGACGTTTGCTTTAATACATGGTGGCTGAAGCAGTACGTGGGGGCTGGTTCTGGATATGTGCCACAGACATGAACAGCCCCTGCTCATCTTCTGGACTAATTATCCCAATGTTCTCGTCTTCATGATTTTAGCGCTCGACAGACAGCAGGATGAGGCCCGAGCAAGCCAAGGCAGCCACAGAAATTGTCAAAATCATTTAATCCATCTCCCGAGCATGCTAATGTAATTGCTTTTTGATTAATGGCGACGGTGGGAAAAAAAAGGAGCGTGCTGTTGTTGTTGTCAGATTATAGTTCAATGAGATGTCTTAGAGTGATTGGTTGTAAACATATCCCTTCATTTCAGATTTTAATGAAAGACCGCACTTGGAATCTTCGTGAAACGTCATTTTTAATAATTATACTTTGAGGTTCATCAAAATGTTGTAGCAAGGCTTTTCAACCTGCCGTTTCCCTTCAACAGAAACACTCAAAAGTTCCCTTTTGCTTTATGGCTGTTGATAAAGAATCTTCACTTTATTTAAAAATGTATTATTCATTATTATTGCCATTTCCAAGATACAGCTCCTCTTTGGGGTTAACTGAAAGAAAGATCTGGTCTCTGGAAACCATCACATGTTGCACAGGTCTTTCTATAGCAAGATGTAATCATAACATTGAACTTATTCTTTAAATAGGTCTTGTATAATTCTGCATGCATGGATTTATTGCAATAGTATATTCATTTTCTTATTCCACACTGCACTGATGTCTTCTTGTATTGGGAAAGTAATGCGTTATTTATGAACCAAAAAATAATTACAGAAAAAGAGGTAAAGGATTTAGAGCCCTGAAAAAAACGGCACCGCAGAAAGAACAACGCCACCATCAAATCAATGATATGTGATTTAGCTGCTTTGGTTTCAGGGTCCTGATTCTGATGCTGACTCACTACTATACTGTAGTGGCTCAGTGGGACATTTCAATAAACTGAGCCATTTTGTGCCATTAGTAACACCTGTCCTTTTCTTGCCATAGTAAGTCATACTGTTCGTTGAGCAAAAGGCCTATTATTTTGCTGATTTTAACCCTTTTTGTGCACATACAAGCAAAGTGTTCTCTAAATCGTGTTGCTCTGTTGTTTTTTTTGTTTTGGGGGTTTTTTTTCTAAGCAGGTAATGGTTTTGATTTTGAATACAATGCAGCAGTCCATGAGTTTACATATATTTTCACGTGTTTATAAAAATTGGATTTTGTGACATTGTTTTTGAGCAGATCCACATGACCTATATTAAATTACATCTATATCTTTTGTGTAATATAAAGTCAAGTGCACTGACTACATGTTAGATGAGATAGAGGCCATGATGTCTTAAAATTTTTCCTTTCCCTTTTGGTCCTAATAATATAAAGTTTAAAAACTGCTGTTCTGAAATATGAATATGAATTAATGTGTTTCTGGGGCAAATTTGTTTTTCTTTGGAACTAATGGAGTGGAAAGAAATCCCATATTTGTATTTTTGGTCTAAATTTTTTTTTATCAGTTTGATTCTGTTTTCTTGATGAAACAATATCTAAAACAAGTTCCAGGGGACAGAAAACCAAAAGCAGTCAGATGATCAAACAGGTTTCCAAAGTTTTGCAAATTTTCATGAGAAATAAAAACAATGATTAGCATGCGTCATCATTTACAGATAAACTATTCAATTCAGCGTCGATCCATCCTCATCTTTTTAGTTCAGGCACATTTTGAAATACTTTTATGACTGCACGGTAGAAGGACTTTTACAGATGTAATTCGACTCATTTCTGGAGCTATGTATTTTAATTATTGGTCTTTCTTTCTGTTTTTCAGTACATTAATAAAAGAATATCTTTCATCACTGATTTCTAAACCATATCTGTCTTGTTTACATCCAATCTGACTGTCTGACTGCTTGCATTTTACTGTAATGAGAATTAATGACCCAAACTATCAATTGCTATCCTTTATGCTTGCCTTCAGGCACAGCAGTTGCTATTAATTCCCGATGTAAGTGAAACTACAGTGGAAAGACGCAGAACTTTCTCACCACTCTGGCAGAATCCCAGTTCTTAAGACTGAACTGTTTTATGAACACTTTTTGTGGTGCAATAAAGAGGCACTGCAGTGACCGCAGGTTCTTTTACATTTTAACTCACCGACAGCTGCACTCTTCTGAGGTTTAGAAGTGGAGATGTCGGCAGTATCTGAAAGCATTTATGCAAGCACAAGGAAGAGGGAGAAGCAGGAGGGAGGGACTGCACATGGAGTAACTGTGGCTCTGACAGACAGAGTTGAAGCTAGTCTCCGGTTCTCAAAGGGAGCCTGCCTATCTTTTGTAGAGACAGAGACTGCAGGCTACCACAGTCAGATGCAGAGCTCAACTACTAAAGAAAAGTTAATAGCTTGGCCTCCCTCAGACAAATAGCAGGGAGAAAACGAAAAGAGAGAGAAGGACGGAGAACAGGAGAGGGACAGGGATGCGATGTGGTAAGGGTCCATTAGCATTCCTCCTCTCAACCTGACACTGACAGCTGACACTGACCCAGTGTCCAAGGTGAGCAGGAGACATGGCACAGGAAGCAGAAACCCCCAAGAGGCAAACCGCCGTGTGTTTTTACGCTGTTCTCTGTTTCCTTTGTGGTTGCAGTTGAGTGGATTCCAAATGTCACAGTTCTATGACACATGTTGATGACTTTGACCCTGTTACACCCCAGCCATACCTTCCCTTTGTCACTTAAAGCTGCACAAAGCAAGGAATTATAAAAGAAAAGAATACCTTCTCGTCTCAGTTTCAAATCACAAAGGGATTAAGTTGAAAAGAATGTCTCATCTAACACGATTAAATGCTTTACTGACTCACCTAAAATTTGTGTGTCAAGTGTGGTCACCTTTCACTCATGGAGTGGCACAACTGAACTCGAAGAGTCAAATTGTGTTGGAAAATAGGATCCATTAATTCATTAAGTCTTCTTTTTTTGTTGTAAAATAAAGCAAAATATAACTACCTTTGCCCTGCTTATGCTTTAAGCATTCATCTTTATCAACTTTTTTGCTTTTATTCTTTTTTCCACATATTAAATTACAACCCTAAATCCCACAAAGTTGGGAAAGTATGTAAAACGTAAATTACATTCACACCGTTTTGCAGAGCCTTCAGTTTAATTGCACACATAGTACTCATCAAATGTTGAAAGTGAGAATATTTTAAATTTGAAGCCAGCAGCATATTTTCAAAAAAATGGGGACAAGGAGTATGTTTACCACTATTTCATCACATCTTTCATTCTCGCTCGGTAGACTTTCAGTTGCTAAAGAGTTCGGGGCCTTCTTTGTCCCAGTTTTTGTTTTACTACAGAGACATGCTGTTGTAATACACTGAACTGAATTTAGATAGGTATTTTTTATTTATTTATTTATTTTTTTTGCTGAACTAAATATGCCTATTTGTGAAATAAAGGCATTGTGTGGAGGGTAGCACATGCCGCTCCAACATCCATGCATAAAGTTCAGTATTAATGGCGCCTTCACAGAGATTGCACTTAAAGACTTAGGGTAAGGTAAAAAATATGCTCTACATACTGTGAGCATACTGAAGCGCATTTGAGCACTAGAGTCTGGTTAGTTTCAACTCCACTGTGCCTCAGTTGAGGCACAGTATAGTTGAACTGGGGCATGGTAAACATGTAAGCCCCTTTTCCAATAGTACCTATTCGGACTGACTCACCATGGATCGCCACGACTTGACTTGGATCGACTAGTTTTCCATTACAATTCGGTACTACCTAACGTGCGTGGTTGTCATCATAGCAACGTGTCCAAGCTTCCCTCGACGTAATTAATATGTGCCATGAACACTACAAAAAAGGTGGACGTTGAGGCAAGAATATGCTGCTACTTGGTCTGTGGCTTTTCTTCACACTTCTGGAACACAGCGTTGTTTTTTGTACCCATTTCCTTCATTGCCGGGTTTCAAAAATGGCGGTTTTAATTTTTTGAACGAGACGCTCTCATGACTTTTTTATTGATGCTACTGACCAGCCAATCAGTGGCATGCAGTCTGATGATGTCACATTTTAGTACCTGCTCAGATAGCTTGGAAGCCCTGCCGAGCAGGTACCTGGTACCAGGTACTATGACCTAATGGAAAACCCTGAAACCGTGGAAAATCGTGGCGAGTCGATCCGAGTAGGTACTAATGGAAAAGGGGGTGTAGTGTGATCGCTAGCTGTACCTGACCACGGAACGTCAATGCTTCCTCAATGACAACTGCATCATAAAAAACTCCTTTTTAAGTAATTAAAATTGTGGACTGACTTTGTGTCACTGCTTCCCCATGGTAAGGCCATAAAGACATGAAACCCAAGCTCTGCAAGAGTAGGCTTGCGTGCATGTGGGACTGTGATGCACACTGGATCATTAAGTGCAATTTAGGGGTTGGGGGATGGGGATATGAGACAAGGCAAAAAAACAAAAACCTAACTATGTTATTGACTACTCATCTCTCTGTGTTAGCCCTCTGATACATTTACAACTTGTCCAGGGTGTGACCACACCTCTTGCCATATGACAGCTGGGATAGCCTCCAGCACAACCGTGACCCTGTACTGGATATGTGGAAGAAACCAGATGGATGGATGCTGCAGACCTGCTGCCAGCTAATGTAGTCAGTTGTAAGTTGTTCCACTAGGTATAAAACACATTTTTAGTCTTTCGTTGCCTGCATCCCAACTTTCTTCATTTCTGATCCTGGTAATAACATTTTATGACTTGAGACAGTACAAAAGTGCATCGTGACCACATAAAGGTGGACAAATCAGATAAAGAGGGGATTTCTGGGGTTGTCGATTTGGCATTATGGATTAGGCTATGTGTGAGATATAGACAACATGTCTTCTTTTACAATTTTTCCAATCAAAATGAGATTCGCTCTAACACATTCGAAAACTTGGCAGCCAATGATAGACATCTGGGCTAGAACAGCAGGCAACCTCTACCTAAACAAAAACATGAAAATAATTATGTTAGTACACAGATTCATATGCTTCCCACTGCAAACATATTGTGATTATCTCGCTCTGTCCCTGTGCAGCTTTCAGATTTGATTTGAATTAGTGACTCCACCAGTCACACAGCGGGGTGAGGGAAAATGGGGACAGTGGGAAAAGCGACAAGTTTTAATTGGCCTTGCAGTGGTGTGCTGAGGTGGCTTCAGCAGACAAGGATTCCCCTCTGAGGTTAGGAAGAAAAAAAACATACCAAAATGTGAGGTCACAGGCTCATTCCCTGCAAAAGCAAGTGATTTTTTTTTTTGACAAGGCACTGAGTCTTTCCTTATCCTACTCACAGTCCTTGAAAATAGCTGTATAAAACTGAATGTAAATGTCCTTCATTCTGTTTTTAACAGTTGTGATTTCCTTATTCATTGTTTCATAGTGACATTGAAATATGCAGAAAGCCATGAACAGGAACTGATTGAACGTGTTAAGCAGTAAGCAGTGTTTCATAATTTGCTGAAGGATTGAACATAGGCAGTCAGAGTTCATATCCTTGAAAAGAAATATTAAAATGTTCACAAATATTTGAAATTAGGAAACAGGGTAGAAAGCCTGCACTAGCTGCTCTGAGCTCAGTGATTTGGCCTAGATACTACATACTTTTAGCTGATACAGTGTTTAGTTTAGATTCTTAGTGCGCTAACATTTGCTTAAACGCACTGCTACAAAGTACAGCTGAGACTATGGGATCAAGATTCATCCTCTGGGTGCGATGTGATACTTATCAAATGTCATGTCAATCCTTCTAAAAATTGCTAAAAAGTTAAGAATTTCAAACTCACGGTAGCGCTTATTTAAAAAGTATATAATTGTCAAAGTGAGCTTCATTCATCTTCTGGGATCCACGAATGTCAAAAAGTCCAAAACCCAGCAAAATGTCAGGATATTAGTTTTGCAGTAATGACTTTAAAATGGCAATATAAATACATTTATTGAGTCCATGGTTTTAAATCGGTGATTATTGATGTCCTGCGCCTATCAAGTTTCTTTGTCTTGATCTCTCAGAAACAGAAAGACCAATAAAATCCATTTTAGGGGATTCAGTGGTGTCACATCACAAGACTTTCCCCTGAGAGACTGGGGTTTGTGGACCATATGGTGCCATTATTTTTTCCTGTTACTTTGACACTTTGTTTCATTTTCACTCACTCAGTGGTTACGTTACATTGGGAAACAAGACTACTTGGTTAGGTCATGTTACCAAAACCAAAAACCAAGTGGTTTTATTTTAAATAAACATTTTTTTGTAAAGCTTAGTTTAGATTTTTCTGGGTTGATAACTATTTCTCCTTCAAAACAACAGCAAAAAAAACAGCTTTATATTTTTACTGCCTTTATTATTAAAAACATTACATTTTGCACTGTGGACCAACTTCGACATTTTGCTAGTGTGGCTAATGCCATATTTGGCAAATATCGGGTTATGAAGTGCTCCAGGAAAGACTTTAAATCAAAAAATGCATATATTAGAATAATGAAGTTGACATTATACATCCACAAAATTCATGGATGACATATACGAAGGTGTAATTTAGGTCACAGAAGAAAATGTCTCAGAATTAGTTGAACAGCAAACCGTATTTTCTGCATAAATTGAAAAGCCTGTGGGAAGAAAAGGTTTACAATACAAGCAGGGAAATGCACAGCTCAAATTTTTCCAACTTTGTGGCAAATACGACTGTTTGATGGTATAACGCATTGTTGAAACAACACACTTCATGAAATCTTACACAGCAGCAGTGTCAAGGACTCTGTCTTGACACAGTGTGTAAGCCAGCATGACTGAAAAGACCCAGCGAGTCCCTAAAGAAACTGAAAACTCAACAGCAGAAAGTTACAGCTTCTCACGTAGTTTGATTGCCAGAAGCTTGATTCATTCTGCTTTATTCATCATGGAAAAAAATGACTAGATTCAGTTAACTGAATTTCACATATTGCCCTGACAGGTTTACATGCTGACCTGCCGCTCAAAACTATAAACCTATTGGCACAAAATGTTGTCAAAAAGATGTTTTTCTTAATCATCATCATTTATCATTTCAACACACATCTTAAAAAAGATTCCAATTAACTTCTCTCATCTGTTATACACTCTGCAAAAATATGCACGTGTGTGAGACGATGGATGGGTGGCTGAGGGAGTGTGTCAGTATATCTGTCCTCAATTTGAGAAAGTTGAACTATCTGACTACTGTGTTGCAAGAAAACGGCTGGCAGATGTTTTGAGGTCGATCACGAGTCTCAGAGAGCACTCCCCTCAGTAATTTTCTAGCACTCTGGAGAAGTCTGCTATGTTGAAATCAAGGTTCTTTCTGCAATTCTGAGCAGCAATCAATCGTGTTTGAGATGCCATATGTGTCAGGGATGCAATTAAGTGTGTATTTTGAGTGGTTTTGTGGTAGCAACAGATGACTTCCAAATGCCTCTTAGTATATTAACATTCTTTAAAGCTTGAGCTCACGTTTTCACTGTTGCGTTTCCTTAATGTCTTTGAAATGCTGAAGGTCAAATCATAATAAGACCTTGGTAAACACTGGTGAGTTATTAAAAATTTTTGATAAGCTTTGAGTTTAGTGGGATTGCGCTGAGGGTTAACAGTGCAAATTACACCGTGACTCGCATTCGTGATTCAGAATGTCTTTGCCCTTGATCCCGTATGCAAACTTGATTCAGCTGGAAATGAAAGGTACACCAACCTTGCACACTGAATGATGTGTAATGGAAAGTAACATTGACCCTGAAATTTTTCCAGTGCTACTGTTTCCCATAGTTGCAGCACAGAATTAAAATCTGTTCTTGCTAACTTTAATATTTGCTATTATTCTCTACATTTCTTGCACTCTTCCAATAATTGCCAGTCTCACACGTGTACGAGAGTCAAAGAGTGTGAGATCCTGGTATAATAAGGTTATGAAAGGGGAGTACACTGACAGAGGACACTGGAAGATTTCCTGTCTATCTTGCTCTATTGTAGCCCATATCTCACATTTTATACAAAGAATACAAGACTTGTGTTTTGCTTTCTATTCAGAGAACATTTTGTGTTTTGGGGTAGGGACAGGGCAGTCCGATTCTATAAAATGCACGGACATCACTGGAATAAAGTGGTTTTGCAACAGTCTGTGCAGAGCTCTTCATTAGAGCACTTAGCTCTGCGTGCATCGTCTTTGAAAAGCTTGTCTCTCATCCCTCCTGATGCATGAAATTTATGTATACAGAACAAGTCCAGCATTGACCCTTACTCCCATGTGCATCGACTACTCTTAATTTCAAAGTACAGGATCGCTGCGCCTGAAAAATTTGCATAATATTCTTCTGCGTCTATGTACAGCACGGAGGATTATTTGATAGAACATGTGCAGTATATGATGTCGTGTCTGCTCACATCAAATCACACATTACTCTTGTACACCCTGCAGCCCATACATTACTATCTTTTATCTGTGTTTTCTCTCTTTTGATCAAATGCTCTTGTCAAAGGACCGGACAGGTGACCCCTGGGCAACATGAGTGGAAACCGCTTTTGGGCTTGCATGATTTTACCTAGTAAGGTGTTGTCTCTCTCCATTAGCCATGCAACTAATCACAAGTAATTCAAAAGTATTACGGCGAGGTCTGTGGATTTTCAGCCCTAAGAGCTTTTGCGATAGACATGACTATTACCACAGAGAGCATGTTTGTTGTTTCTCCCTCTGATAACCATAAGTTCCAATAAAAATAATATATCACCACTCAAGATATTAAGCATGATCAGGAGTGGGGTGTGGTTTGCGTAGAGAGTGCACATAATGCTGCAGTGCTTGGACGAAAGAGGGATGACGGATAAGTCTGAGTTGTGGTTTTAGTATAAAAACAGCAAAAGCAACCTTGCATTATCCAGAGAGGAATAAATAAAAGAATTTACCTTTTTTTTTGTTGTTTTGATCAATTTAAGAGCGAGCGAGCTTCAGTTTTAAGTTGAGAGCATGCTTCCCCTAATTTATATCTCCAAGCAGGCAGAGGTGTTTTCAATTAATCTACCAAGTTTACTGCTCCATCTGTTTGTTCTGTTCTCTCCTGTTCACCTTCATTTTCGTCACCCCGCATAGCCAGTTATACTTGCTTTGTGACTGCTCATCGCACATTTTCTTAAATTTAAATTGACAACACTGAGGCGCTTTTAACACCATCAGATCATGTTATTATTCATACGGGGAGTGCTGCGTTCAAGTGTTGTGGGAGTCTGTAAACAACAAATCTCTTCCCCGAGCTTTGGTGGGTATATTGATAGGAGTACTCTCATTTAAAATTACAACATTTGTATTTTTTGCCCTTTTTCAAGACTTTTTGGTCTCTATTTAAAGGCCAACAATGACAGAAATGCTTCTAAAGGTCTGCACATAAATATATTTTGTTAATAAGAATAAATATTGAATACATTTAGAAAATCCTGCATCTTCTCGCATGCTGAGAACGCAACAGGCCAACAACAGCAGTTCCTCTAATCTTCTGCAAATACAGCAAATTTCCTTGAGTGGCAGGAGTTTTGTAATTGTTTAGTGACTTCAGCAAATCAGCAATGAAAGCAGTTGTGACTGTTGACTGGAGTTAATCTAAAACTGGCTGTAAACAGAGACCATAATTCACGATAAACTGCAACCCGTCTGGCGTTAAAACGACTCACTCAGGATTAAAACTGCAATCTCTGATGCTGCAAACTTCTACTTTGCCGGCTGAGCTAATGTGACAATGGGACTCATAAAGACAATATAGCTGTGTCCTCAAACAACTTCTGCAGCAAAGACTGAGTGACTGTGGCTGCAAATGACAAGAATGGAGTTTTGATTGTGTATTGACTTCAAATCTAAGTACTAAATAATATTTTAACAGCGTATCATTTATAATGTATAACAGGTTAATTCAAATTCACTCTGGGTCTGAAAAATACAACCAACATTAAAGTGGCAGTTCCTTTAATGTCCACTTGAGGTAGACTCCAAAGTGAGTCAATCCCCTAAGATGTCCATGTTGAATTTAACAGCATTAAAAACACAGAAACATTTGTTTCCACTATACTTACTGCTGCTTTGATAGCTGATAACTGATAGGCTTCACCTCCATTAATTTGAGTTACTGAACTTGATTATTTTAGTGCCTTTTACAGTATTTTTCATAGATCCGTGGCCAGTAATATGGCCTGCTGTAAAGTATAGATTATGCTTATGCTTCAGTTCTGATGATTGAAATTCTACTTAACACTAACTTTTTGTGTGTTTTAGTCGTAATTTTTATGGATGCCAGTTGCTTACAAGGTTTACTATCATTAGCTGATAATTTAGCACTCCATCCTCTCATCCAAATCATAGACCGTAAAAAACAAGAACGTAGCTTCCGATTTGGAAAGTTGGATCTAATATGAAGGTGAAATATGAATGAAAAGGCCAAAATGGCCAACAGAGTCCAGAATCCAGTCTTTTATATACCCCCTGGTTAACAATGATTGGTTTATTTAAGCGCACATGAATAAACATTACTCTAACTGGATGGCCGTAAAGTGTTGGGGAACAGAGTTTAACATACTGTTGTTCAGTAATATTGTAATGAGGATAACAAATAGTAACTTCTGAAAAGTGAAATGCGACATTAAACACCAACTCAAGTAATGCACCTGAGATGAGCTCATAATGGCTTAGATTTGGAGCTACTAATTCACCGGGAGGTGTGTTTCCAAAACACGTTGTTCTGAGCCCATTTTATGTCCATTTGCATGTCCAAATTGTTTCATCAGAATGTCAGCCAAAGTGTTGGTTAAGGCAATTAGCAAAACAACAGGAACCTCATGCATTTGCACATCACTGATTAAGTTCTTTGGAATATCAAGCAACTGCAGTTAGTGGAGCGAATTAAATATGAAACAAAGCAGCGTGCACCTTTAGATTGGCTCATGATAGCCTGATGAGGTTTTTAAGTTACAACCTTTTTAATCCAAGGTCACGCACCTTTTAGATTGAACAGATGGCTTCTGCCACAAACGCCCTACATGATACTGTCTAATTGGCAGTAACGCATTATTTATTGACCATTTACTGGAATGGTCAATTAGGTTCTTTTGCTGTTTGCGCTGATTTACAAAGCTGGAACTCATGAGCACCTGTCCAATTCCAGGTAATTACAACAAACTATGGTTAAAAAGCATATACACAGTTGAGTTAGAAACTCAGCTAAGCTTTTACTAGCTACAGATCTGCTTTCATGCCTAACAAAACCTTTATGTTTCCTTTGAAAACCTAACGTGTCTAAATCCACCTTTATAGGCAACATATCACACTAACCAAGGTACAACCAACCTCATGGAAAGATCTTTCGTAACCTGACAGCTCAAGGCAAACTATCATATGGTGTCTCGCTTTCCTTTGACAAGAGCTCTGCCCGGCGAGCTCCGGATATCACACTATAGCAGGTAAGACAGGAGGTTGGAAGATGTGGAGGAGGGGCCCTCAGCGACGCCATCGAAGGCCCTGGCTGCCACCCGGTGTTGTACGCAGCATGGTTCCTGGTGCCTTGTCTTAATAAACGCCACAAACTGTCACTATGCTTCTCACGTCCCAGAACCCACTTCGCTTTGTTTATTTATTCATTATCTCTTATGTTTCCCTAATAAGGTGGGGCTTGTGCGAGTCATGCTGTCTGCAGAGGGTCTAAATGTGGGCAATGTCTCGGGCAACAAAAGTGCCAGCGTTGAAGGGTAATGGCCCCACCCACAGGCTGGCAAATCTAAAAGGGTGATTAACGAACACCCCAGGGAGAAAGCCAGCAGGGGTTGAATGCCTTTACATTACTTTGTCTCTGTTTCTATTCATCTCTTTTTTTTCACCAAACAGATTTACTCACTGTCTCGTTTCTGCTCCAGATGTGCATAAAGAAGTACGAGCAAATTGGTCTTTCCTTTGCTCACTTACATTGCTTCACACCGAGTTGCCGAGGTAATCATTTTGCTCGCAAACATGTTGAGATGCTGACAGGCAGAGCAGCTTCTATCAATCTAAATAAGATTCAGTGATGTAGCCCATGCATTTTCCCTGCCTGAATGTCCTCCCCTTGAGAGCGAGTGTTCACAAAAGCAGCTAGTCCTCAGATGGTCGGATAAGTCGAGCTCAATCTCCAACGAAACATAGAGGCCTATTTTATCGAGCTATATAAAGGCCAGGTTGATGGGGTTCTAAAAATATGGTGGTCTTAAATTTCTAGACATTCTTGCTCTAATAAAAGGATGCAGCGACTCATTGTTCTACTTTTTCCTTTTTTTTTTTTCCTGAGATGTGTTCAGCATGCCTGTCCTGAATTCCAATGGGGGGAACATCCTTTCCTTTATCACTTTCCAAAACACTTTCACTCTCCTAATCTCTTAACCTTCCTTTTATTGCCACATTTCCACCATAGTCCTCAACTCAACTCCTCCCATTTGTAACATCTTGTTCCTTCTATTCTCAGCGAGCAGTGTGATGCATTGCACTTCTTGCATTCCCAATTGCAATCACAATCCGAGTATAATGTATCCTATTTGTGATTGGAATCATGCTTCTGCCATAACGTTCCCCTGGCAAAATGTTTATGTGTTTAACTCCAGATTGCTGTCTTGATCTGTATACACCAGATGCAGAGAACTATGAAGGATGGGGATGATGATGTATGATAATGGCGATGTCAAGGGTGGCAGAGAATTTCAGACCAACAAGGATATTGGGGTTAAAGCCCAGATGGAAGGGGTTAAATGACTGTGAGGAAGCAGCCACCCCCTCCTGCTCATTTTGGAAAATGACAAACAAGCATACCGAAGGCAGTTAAAAAATGAAGGCCCTGCGTGATATCAGCTGTATTTCTTCAGTTAATCTGGTTCTTGTCATTTATACTCTTCATCTTCCCTCAGTTTTTACTCTTTCTGTATATCATCCTCATTCTGTCACATCCATCTGCTGGTCATTAGCTGTATTCTGTCACTGCAGGATTAAGGGAAAAGTGAAGAGCTTGAGTGGTTCCAGCAGCCGTCGCAGTTGCAATAACAGCCGAGGTGCCTTGTTTTCAAATCAGTGACCTTCATCAGACATATGCTCGTATGTGTGCGGTGCTAAGAGTGCTGCCGACAAGCATATGCAGATATGTGACACTTAATGCTCTGCGTCCCAGGCATCTGTCACGGCCACTGGCTTGTGTATGCGCAGGGGAGTTGCCATGCGGGTGCTTTGAGCTGAACAGAAGCACGTTGCATTGCTATTCTGCTAATGCTGCGCTGCCATGACATGACTCCTCCTTTTTTATTTTGCATGTTTATGGCCATCACTATGCTGTCATGCCAACATGGGGATGGTTGTTTGATCGTTTCCTATATGGCAACTCTGAGCTAGGCTGTTTTGGTGGGGAAGAAAGGTTTTTTCCTCTTTTTTCATAGGCCAGAGACAGAAAGAGGGTGAGATGGAAATATTGAAAACGAGACTCAACTTAGTTTTCCATTCAGTTAGCAGTGGGAGAAAAAAAATGAAATGCAATTTGTACACTGAAAATTGGCCATTGTCTTCGGGAAGATTGTTCTATTCAAATGATGACATTGAAACGACACTGGTCTGAGTCTGCAGACGGACTGAGTAGAAGAGACATAACTCACATGAATAGGAGCTTTTTTACATGATTATAGTAAAAAAAAAAAAGAGAGATGGAACCAAAATCATAATCTGGCAATGAGCATGAGCATGAAATTGAAAATGAACCGAACGTGAGCAGAATGAACAGCACTTACTTTGTTTTACATCTCTTAAAACAATATGTACCGCTGATCGACTCAAGTCTTGTTTTCATGCTGATAAACAACAGTCTTTCTTTTGGGCAGCAAGCTCTCTGGGTGGCCCTACTATGGGCGATAGACGGTTACGATGGCCGCCTTAACGTTTTGTTCCTAAACTGTGTTTTCTGTTCTAATATTTGCACATTTCCAATATGTGCTCATTGACATTTGGATTTCCCAGAGAGCGTCGAGGCAGGATGCCAGTCCCCCCTTCTTTTTTTTCCCAGTTCCCTCTGAGCATGAATTTATAAATTGAAAAACCAGGCAAAAATGACCTTAATCCGCTCTCCGTCATTCTGCAGGAAATGTTCATGCTCTGCAGGGACTGGGTTTACAGCCACCATCTGTTGCATTTTTCATTAACAAAATCTATTTCTTCATTTAACCATGCATGCTCAGACAATGCTATGGCTCCCATAACACCCCTAAATCCTCGATTGGAAAAGAATGAAAACACCAAGTTGCTATAGAGAACATGTTTTCAGATTAGAGCTGTAATTGCAAGTATAATGCAAGTATATTCATCAAGGATTATAGCTATGACATTTTGTATGTATTCAGGTAACAGGGGACAAAAAAATTCATTTAATAGAGCTAAGTCTGAATGGACCTGAGAGTAACATTATGCGGGGACTATTGTGGGCTCTCTTGGCCAGAGAATCTTACAATGCCTTTAACAAATAAGGGAGTTCTTTTGTTTTGTCAAGGACAAGGGGCTTGAACTTGTGTCTTCTTCATTATGGGCGAACTTCTCTTGCCACTAAACCAGTTTGTGCCTCAGATTTAAAGGTCGAAACAACACTAAATCATACTTTTTGTGATAAATGACAGTCTAAGACAACTACCGATAAAGTTTTGTTTTTACTGTGCACAGTTTATGATATTTTAAGTAGCGTATATTCATCTTTTCATGCCTGTGCCAAGTCCTCCTGCTCTCGTGGAGCAGCTCCCCAGCCGGCATATATCATGTCACCAATCCCTGATAGGTTTATTGATTTTGCACTCCCCTCAGCACCATCTCTCAAACTTTTCAACACCAGAACTAACTGAGACAGATATTTTCCAATTGCTCAAAATAGATCATTAGCCAATTGGAAAAGATGGAATTTAAGCCCTACAGATCTATACAGAAGATAAGGAGAGGCGGAAAAAGGAAAATTCAAGACAATCTTCAGCATAAGTCTGTGACGTGAAGGCAGAGTTTGTCTTTTGTTCCATGCCCTGATGATAAATACAAGCAAGTAGGAGGGGAAACAGCTGGGCAATGAGATGTTTGTGGTAAATATATGAGAATAATATCTTATCAGGGCCATAATAATATGCAGCTGTGCCTGTATCTCTCCTGCAAGCATCATATCTTCAGATGATGGACATGACAGAAACGAGGAGAATCTCAGCTTTAAATCCTTCAATAGTTCCCTATCACAGTGTCACTGCACGCCCATGTCACAGGGGACAATCTACTGTACCCTCTTGAATGGGCTGTGTTCTGAATGGTGTCTGCCAGCGTCCTCTTTCTTAGGACAAATAGGGTAATAATTCCATCAAAGGGGGAGGATGGGGCAATAAAACATGCAAGAAAGGGAGGGGACTTTTTAATGTGCTTCGTTGTTTCCGATGCAATTACAGCGCCTATCATGTGATGCTTTATCTTTCAGTCTCCATGGAGCCTACTGTCGCTCTGCCTCTCTCTCCCCTATGTGCACACGTACACGGGAAGAAGAGGAAGCACGGAGCGTGTGTGCCAAAAAGCAAAGAAAAACAAGCAGAAGCCAAAGTGTCATGTTCAATTTTAATTTGTTTGTTGTTATAGTACAAACCTGTTCAACAATGTTCAGTGTAAGTTGAAAAAAGAAAAAAAAATAACACCTTGAGCCAAATAAATTATGATAGCACATTCCCAGATCACTTCCCCGAGAGTAATCTATGAGGATTTAAAATTAGGCTGCTCTCTATGCATACTAATTGCAAACAGCTTGGGATAAACATATGATTTCAGATTTTTTAATGTAGTTAGTCATTGCCATGACATTTTTTTCTGACTCCACTCCGACTTCAGGCAAGGTCTTTTCTGATCAAGTTAATTACTTTGAGAGGAGCAGACAGTGAGGCTAATTAAGAAATATGTCTAACTGAACTGTGGTCAATGACAGCCCTACTCCTACCACTGGGTTCTGACCTAGATCACTAATGCCTCCTATTTAGGAATTACCACATGACAAATATCCAATCAAACCTCCAGAAATTGCCCTCCATCATAGCGGACTGAACTGTCATCACAGGCAGGTTTCCTGGGTGGCTTATGAAGTCACCAGTAATCAGTGGAGTTCATGCCAAGTTGTTGATTACCTCAAATTAAATGTCTAGAGGCCACTGAGACCCAACTGTGTCACCGATGGCCCCCAAAAGATGCACAATAAGACGACAGAGTGAAAATTATAATCAGTGGTATTGGTGGACAGCAAGACCTTGGCAAACTAATAATAAGTCTCCCGGCTTCAAAGGTGTCAGATGTTTAAATTGGAAAAGTTGCTCGTAATGACTTAAATGGAAAAACTATTCTCCACTGGACTCCTGTAGGCAAATAAATAAATAAAATCAAATTAATGCACACTGTGATCTCTGGCTACTGTAAAACCCATCGCTACAGAAAACGCTGTAGCCGGATATTCAGTCCCTCAAGCCTCTGGGAAGACTTAATTGAAGATATTTTGGTGCTGATTCTGGAACATATCTGTTACATCAACATATTCTGGTTCTGTGAAACATAATTTCGTTTTATTACATCGTGGTTCTGGAACACAACAGTCTGTTAAAACAATGCGGTAACTTTGGGGAACAAAAAGAGAACAGATATGCTTTTCTTTATCTTCTTGGCTAGTGTCCATAATTTTCATCTTTCTCTTATTTATTAGTAAAATTTAAAGACTTCTAGATTAACACCAGATTTCATTTATGTATCTTGGTTTATTTTCTCTAAAGTCGTAGCTTAGGAGATTTCAGATTGTGTCTGTTAGTGATAATACAAATAGATAATAGCAACAGGATTGTAAGGATTAAACTTCTGATAAAATTCCGCTCAGTTTACAATAAACTATCAATTAACAATCCACACAGAGTTATTCCCACAGGCTGACCTGAGCAGGGGTTTTTACCCTCATAGATGAGAGATTTGCTGGACAAGTAAAAATAAAAAAAACTTAATTACCTCAACAGAAATTCTTAAAATGACATCTTCTTCTCCTTCCCCGTCTAGAATGAATGAAGATAAGAAGTATTTTTCAGCAGTTTAACTGTGGGTTTAGAAGATACAGCATAACACAAGGTTATTGTCAATGTTCGGCCAATCGAAGCTTCACGTTTCTGCAGAAGTCTCCTATGAGACGAGCACTGGCCTCCGCACCGACTGTAATCCTGCTTGTGGCTACACGGTTTCTTTTTTTTTTTTTGATGAGCACAGTCAAACTTTACACTTTAGCACAAGACTCTCACATCAGTCTTTATGCAGCACATGTTATGTGTTCTTATCACACCCACAACCTGGGGGTGGGGGACTAAAAATAAGAAATTCACCTGCCTGCACATCTGAAAGCTTACAAGCAGTACGCTTTACCCTGTTTATTTAATCTGAACTGCAACTGACGTTTAAAAAAAGACTGCCTTGTTTTACCAGGGTTATGTGCTATTTCAACGATTACGGTACAGTTACTTCTCCTTTAAGAAATTCATTGTTTCAAGAATCTAATATATCACCTAATTAGTTTAACAAGGGATACTGGGTTTTGTTTGTTTAGAGAGGACTATTTCAAGTTTTCATGTTAAATTAAACTAAACAGCTGGTAGTTGTGAGTTTATATTCTCCTTGGAGACAGGAAATCAGTACCAACGTACTCACTTAAATACATGTGAAAAAGTGAAATAAGCTATTTCTGTAATGGTTGTGGAAACACATATTTTGTGGCGGAACATATGAAATCCATTTAATATGTTCTGATACTCCATGGGTGATTCAAAAGTAAAATCTTCTTTCATTTAAAAGACTCTGCTTCTGGAAAACATCAACCTTATTTAATGGGAAATGAAAAAAAAAGGGTCAAGCACTGAGTAATTTAAGACCACACAAGGGCCAGTCAATCCATTCTCTATTTGGGGCGGGGGAAACCAAAGCCGAGGTGGGTTGACTTCTGTGGCCATAAACATGTTTTGTTTTTTTTTGAGTATATCCCATATAGTCAGAGGCGCCGGTGGCCATAAAGGCAACTGAATTATTTATGAGCAACATTCTGGAAACAGCGGTGAGAATTCGTGGATAGGGTGATGCATGTCCGTTGGCCTTATTCTGTGGCAGTCCTCTAATGCTTTGATAAATGGCTGTTATCTACACCCTTTGGTGTATGACGGCCATCTGCTGTGGGCTCCTTAAGGGCCAATTGGAGATGTTCAGAAATCTGGGGCAGCTCAGGTGGCTGCATTAGAGGAAAAGGTTGCTGACCGTGAGAAGTCCAGCAATCTTGGTCTGTGTCGCACGGCCACGCTGACCTCCTTATCAGCGCGGACAGAACTCAGTTTGCAGTTTGTACTCGGAGGCTCGCCTCAGAGGGATTGGCTCTGAATCAGGATAGATTTACCAACTGCACTGCCATTTCTGCACACTCATGTCTGCCTGAGCAAAGCACCGCAACCTCTGAAAAGTCAAGTTCACTTTCATGAGCATGCACAGACTGTTATTGCAGACAGGTAAACAACACAGTCAGCTGCTCGTGCATCTACGGACATACTCATAGAACTGCAGGCTGGACTTAATAACGTCAATAATGGAAAATCTAGGCGGTAAATTAGCACATTTTCAATCCTGTCGACAGGAGAGAGATTGCAATTACATGCTTTAACCTACCAAATGTGGGGTAACCTTCACATATCCGTGCATAGATGCAGAATGATTAAGATTGTAGTGTGTGAGATTTATGCTTCCCCTGTGTCCATGGCTGTCAGAGTGTATCCAGGTGGGTGGATTGAGTAGTAACCAGAGGCAGAGAAAGCACTAAATGGTTAAGTAGGTTTGTTTGGTCCTTAGGGCTTCAGAGCCTTTTCTGGACTGAAAGAGATGAGACCACCCATGCAATTAATCATGCTGGTATTGGCATGGTTGGATACTGTATCCACTCAAGGACAGCTTTGAGATGCATTAGGCCGAGCTCTGCCAATCCCAGGGCACGGTTAGCCCAGGGGGGATTCACACATCTCCTTCTAAACCATGCGTTTCCCTGGACTTACACTCACCTACTTCTATTTGGGTAGAGCAGCTCCTGCGTGCCCTCCTAATGATTCGTTACTCTGAGCTGCTAGAGCTGTTAGGCACTGTCAACCTCTCCTGTCAGAGAACAGGAAGCTGATGTGTGTTCGCAGCTTCGCTCTTCCTCGTATCGACTCTGCCGCCAGTACTTTAATCATCCTTTACAATAAATCTCAATCAATTCAGCACTGAGGATGCGGGACACGTGCAGATGGCATGGGCTGATAGTCCTGACACATTGCAGCTCAATCAAACAGTGGCACAATAAAGCGCCCACCCCACCGCCACCTCCCTTTCTCACAGGACAAGGATCTGTGAAGCGGCACTCTTGCTAATCTATGCGATCATTGTGCCATGTAATCAGAGCTAGTATCATCTTCCTCCTTTTTCCAGTGTCAAGCCTTGACAACGATATGAGAAGTTATTAGTTTAATAGGCAACATAAACAAATCACAACCACTTAGCGGAGCGATCATTTCAGCAGCACTCAGTGGACATCTTCTGCTAGATTCCAAAATTGAGACTGTGGTCGAGGGGATTGGGTTATGGCACGGCGGTGGTAAACAGGTGGCTCCATCGGCGGTTTGCCAATGCACGCTGCACCAAATGGAATAAAATGGCGAAACAGATGTTCTCCTGCGCTATGCCTTGATTTGAGTTGTGCTCACGCTTTTAAAACCTACTGAAGTATAGACTGTCCCTGCCATGGCTGACGGGCCTGCTGGAGGACTTGACAGCGGCTCTGAACCCAGTAAGTACCGACTCTGACTCCTTGCTGGGCATGGTCTGACAAGGGTGTCAAGCAAATGAGAGGAGCCTGCGGAGGGGCGAAGCAGAGAAAGAAACGGAGGAAGCAGACATCCGGTCATATAAGCAATGCAGCTGATCCGAGACATGCGGTGAAAGAGAGGGAAACGTGAACAGAATTTGCTGCCTACGTGATGCAGAGCTGCTTATGCATATTGCAGGCCGGTCAAATGTTTAGACGCCTTTGCCACAATCATTGACCTCTTCCCTCTGAGGCAATCAAACTGCATTTAACAGTAGTTGGAGAAGTAGTAAATCTGCATGACAGTGAGTCAGTAATAACATTTACAGGCAGAGATGAGTCACTCTCAGCCTGGAAGGTTATCGCAACACTCCTCCCACAGCGGCGACAGTTGCAGGAGAAGAGAGTGGATGATCAACTAATAATTGCCATTTTGGTTTTGATATGCTTTTAAGAAAAGAGGAGGAGGAAGTTCACAATGAGGAAGAGGGTCTGAAAGCCTGTAATGACAGCGGCTGGTGCACAGAGAGACAGAGCGGGGGTGGATAGTGTGGATAGCTGTGAAATTGATGCGACCTTGAAAAGATCTGGAGACAGGGAGAGTCTGCCTGGTAATTACGGTGAAAACGTGTGTAACTAACTACCATGTTCAGCCCGCCAATGAGCACAGGCTCCCTGACCACGCACTATACTCAATTACAGGGGAGAGAGACGAGGAGAGGGCCAGCAGGAGAGAGGAGAGGGAGGAACCAGGGTCATTTTCCCCTTCGATGACCTTCAGACTAATGCGGCCCAGGAGAGCTGGCTATTTTCCGAATCTCACTGGAAAATGTCCCCACGCTCTTTGAGATGCTTTTTTGTTTCTTCCCCATCCCACACGCAAGATGCAGGTGTTGGAGGAGAAACTCTGAGAGAGTAAACACGTCTGAATGTGTTAAACAAAGAAGAGTAATACATGTTGATGGAAATGTGTTTATTATCACATCTGGTATTCCCTCTACTTCATATTTGTTTAATTTAGTCCTATTCCGCTTCAGATAGATTAAGCGGCAAATGTATGCCTGTACAGTTTTATATAAAGCGTTCTGTCACTCCCAAGTGGAACATTTATTCCTGTGACTCGCATTTTCCTGATGGCTGTTGATGTGCCTTCACACTAAGACAAACTAATGCACATTTATTTTGTGCAGCAAATAAAGTGAGTCTGATGTGAATGTGATCTCCATGAGGCAGTTATTTATTTAGAGTTGCCACGATTGGCACAGCGAGAGAATGTTTGGAAATGTTTGAATGTAATTCGAAGGGTGATGAAATTACTTTCTAATCGCAGTCTCAGAGCTCATGGCGTTAATGAACTTTGCCTTCTAACTTTGAAGCCCCAAACAGATTGTCCATCTGTACGATGCCATATGCGACTAGAGGCTGCTGCTGCAGAATGTGTAAGGCTCTGTATGATCACACAGGCTGTTTGTAAGAGGAATGTGTTTGTATATGAACAGCTTTTGTTCCAAAAATAAGACAAGCAGCATCTGAAGGGGGGGATGACACCAATTCATATTAATTGATTTATTGCACAAAGCAAGGAGTCAAAGCAAGTACTAGCCTGAAATAACATTTTGACAGTCTGGATCCCTGGACTCAAAGTAATTATCTATTTATGTGATTGTTATGCATGTTCCTTATGTTGCAGAGTCATTCTCTATGTGTCACTAATTAACTCTTGTCACTCTTTACCCCTAACATGTGTCATATGATGGTTTTTCGTATCCCTGGCACGCAACTAAAGTGCTGTATCTGTGCAGTTTTCTCAAATTTTTCTGAAAGGTGGTTAAAAAAAAAGATGCCACCTCATTTCACCACAGCCCTGCATTTGTTTTGCACTTGTATTTTGTAATTATGTAATTTGAAAATGTTTTTACACCTGTGACAGATTGAACAACTGACTCAGCACCGGAGCTCTGTATACATATGTAATTAGCTATTGCAGGAAATAATTATTCAGTTACTGAGACACTGCAAATGTGATAAATACTGAAGGAAAAATTATCCATTTAACTTGTCTCACTAAATGGCAGCTGCTCTCTTAACCAAATATATTGCACCAATTCGATCGATTTAGCGTATTTAGTACAATTGACTAAATTGATGTAGTTAGCGCTCATTGATTGGCTGTCACTGTCAGCCATGGGTGCTAATAAAGCCTATAAGGATAGCTATTTAAGAAACGACAGGGCCGAGCCAATGCAAAGATCTACTCACACATTTCATCACCGCATTTTTCCCAGTCACCATTTACACCCACTGCTAATACATATATTATGGCTGCGCTAAATGCACACTGAAATGACGGGGATGCTAGAACATAATGGAGTGAGGTCGTCACCAATGCCGACTTAAAACTCACAGGATAATAATTTCTTTCCTTATTTTCATTTCAAAAGGCACAAGCACATAATTATACCATGAATGCATTTCCAACATCTTGACAATTTCTGATTCACTCACTGGAAATGTGAAAATGTAGCATACCTATTACAGTATATGGCATCGCCTGGTTTTGGGATCAAAATCTCTGCCAACAGCTCCTGTTTATTGAAGGGTTTATGTTTATGTTTGCCTGATTGTTCCCACAAGAGCATGATTTATTGGTGGGCCGACATTCTATCTATCTATCTATCTATCTATCTATCTATCTATCTATCTATCTATCTATCTATAATATAAAGTAAGGAGGAAATTGAAGCAATACCCTTGAACCAATGTTATAGATGTTGATTTTTGATGATGTTTGTGATGTTTTTGATGGTGCGAAAGAACCACAGAAAGACTTCCAGACCTATAAACGTCTATTGTAAGACAGCTTTCTGATTTGATCTCTGTAAAGACATTCCTGCTTAGTTTATGCACTCACTCACTTGTTTTGGGAATAAATGTTTAAAAAAAAGAATTAAATAAAATGTGTTTATTTTGTAAGTGTCAGTCGTATCATGTTTCAGAATTGAGGATTATCTGTAACTGAAACTGGCTAACAAGTCATTAGCCAGTGAATGTGTGGTTTAACAGTCAGAGGTGTGTATCCTTGTCACGTCCACTTTTTTGCAACCGAGGTGGTTCATAATTGAAGACAGGACTTCAGAAACTGGTGGGTGGCATCACGGTAGCTACATCCACCTTTTGTACTGACTAAGGGAACCTCACAAACACAACAAGCTGATCCATGCAGACCTGGAGAGAATGTAGATGAATAAATATCTACACGCAACACTTTTTAAGGAAATATCAGATTTTTGAAAACACCAAAGATTGGTATCTAAAAAAATCCAATACTGGCCAGGCTGTAGTTGCTGGCCTTAACAAACAACAACAACAAAACAAGTAAATCAGCACAGATTTTCACCCTGAACTGAAAGTAGAAATGTCAAATTTGTAGCCTAAACTCTGGAAAATGTTTCCCAAAAAGGATTTAAGTTCATACGTGGCTCAAACAGAACTATTTTTAACTTTAACAGCTATTATTTCTCCTAACTAAATAACTGCTTCGGTAAAAGTTGTTGCTGCTGTGTAAAGTCAAACTGGCACTGACAGAATGAACCACTATTGGTCAGTGGGGGGAAGAAAACCCTGTAAAAGAAAACACTGCCAAAATGAATAATGATAATGTGATCTTAAAGTCACAGCAAATAGTCTGTTTGGCTAAAATAACAATAACTTGTTGTTTAGATGCATGGATGGGTAATGTTATCCATCAATATCTTATCATATACAGTGCCCACCTCTGGTCTAACATAACAAAATCCCTGACACATACTCACACATGCACAAACAAACCGTCACGGGATACTCCATGAGTATATTTGAGGAGAGCTTAGACAGACAACCTGATATCCTGACAGAGCCTTGACCTAGTTGACTTGTTTTTTTTCCAGCTACAGATAGACAGAAGAAGTTAAAAAATAGAAAATAAAACCAAGGCCCTACTCAGGCTTTCCGGCACTTTGAAGGTGCTCTGATGCTACTGAAGTCTTTTTGTGGCATACTTTCTGTGAAGACATAAAACAAAGTTGTACAACCGCACTCTGTCTGAAGTTATCACTTCCTCTCAGTGTTACACAGCCAGTGCGCCGGGCTCAGCTTGACTACAAAGACTGAGCCAGATGCTGGACTTCCTACATCAAGGACATTTGAAATATCTGTTGTCGAATCCTGTCATTTAACATGCTATACTATAATATGTTCAGATGCCCTTTATGTTTTTGTTCTCGCCTCGTGCGATTGTTGGTTCTGGGGGTTCTTGTAACATAATTACGTTGCCATTTTAACCCCAACTCTCTCGAAAATGAAATTTCGATCTGAAGCGAGCACTCTGATTTATTAAAGGTCAGGTGAGCAAATCAACATACACAAGTTTTTACATTTTGTTGCAAAACTGCTTCATTATCACAGGTTGTAATTTTTTTGAAACTGCAGCTATAATTTGGGAATGAAAGGCTTTGTATTTCTAAAAAGGTTTCCTTTGAAAATGTCAGTGCTGAATGAGAATAATGATCTGTTTATATACATGCAGTTCTACAAGATCCTTCTTTACCCAAGCACCGGTTTTTCCAGAAAAACAATGCCTCCTCTTGGCCACAGTGAAAAATTTAATTAAAGGCTTATGTGTTTTTTTTCCCAGCACTACATACAGACCATCCACATCCACATGAAAACAATAAACAAAAAAAGTTGAGTCCATTCAAAAGCTGATGAAGACAGTGACAAAGAACAAGGACTCCAAGAAAATATAATTTAAAGCAGACAGCTTGACTATCTTCACAAACTACAGTCCCCTCTTAAGTTGGAAACTATTCATTTAGTCTCTGTCCCCATCTGTTCTCTATCTCATCTTGAAATTGTCAGTTTCACTTATTGTGCAGCTTCCTTGAGAAATAATATTCCAGTTGAAATTATGCTCATAATGATAACATTCACAGGCTCCCCCTTGTAGATTCAGATCAAAAGCTTTTTTTGAAATAGTAGATAAAAGAATTGGGGGAGAAAAAAAAATTACATTGCTGTGTGCCACTGAGATCGACCCATCCAAGAAATTCAGTGGAAGTGAAATTCAGGCTCTTTTGCAAGGCGCTTCCAGCTGACATCAGAGAAGCTGAAGTCTAGGACCATTAAAACACACACACACACACACACACACACACACACACACACACACAAGTTAAGTTAGAGCATTTCCAGACAATGTATGAGCTACTGGTATTGAAGAGTATATCCTTAACTCAGTGGCTATGTCCAAGTACAGAGGCATGATGAAAAAGAAACAAAAATCTTCCCAGTTTAGTTCAACCATAATGAATATATAATTTTTTAAGCTTTAATATTGTGCTTTATTGATCGCCATTTTGCAGAGAGCACTTTTCCCTGAAATACTCTGACTTACGATCTAATTTTACCCAGCTAAACTGAAAATAAAACCTCAGATCAACACATACAATCACAATCAGATGAGATTTTTCATTATTAATTGTTTGTTGATTTTTCTTACCTAGGTTTCAATTCCCTAAAATGTGCATGTTTTAAAGTATTTAATGATCTAATTAAAAAATCAGATGTAGTAGAAATACTGACGTTGCTGATGTTTTCTTCCTGTTATTTAATAATGTGAATCAAAACTGCAAATGCTGACTTTTTACAAACTGCCAGTATGTTTCAGACTCTGTGAAAACTGGATGTCAGTTTGGGGCATCAGAGCAGCAACAAAGTCATCACAAAGTACTTGGCAGAGTCGCAGAAAAAAATGTCCTCAAAATACTTAGTGTACTTCATTTATGTCACTGCAAAAAATTACTTCAAAATCTGAAGTAGATGCCAGTAGTTCGGTGACGAAGCACAACCAAAGAGTCGCCAGTGTTGTTCGTTGTTACTTGTTCTTCCCTCCTTTGTTTTATCGGGGTTTCATTTTTCAATCACCAAATAGATGAAACTGTTCATTAAATTGGTCAGAGATAACAGGATAATACATGGACTTGTATTAACTAAGGCAACACAGACTCTTTGGCTTAAGCATCTATCACACAGGCCTAGACATCCTGGTAAAAATGCGTATTCTCAGACCAGCTGGTGAGTGGGACTGGTTGTTGCTAGGCGAAATAAGTTGTGAAGTGGGATCATCACCAAAAAAATCTGTGATTGGTTTTGTTACTAGCAGATTGCTGTGGTCACCCGTAGTTTGCCTACTTGTCTGCAAACATTTGCCAACTACCCTCCAAGCTGCAGTTAAACTGTGAAAAGTGCAACACAAACTACAGGTGACCACAGCAATCTGCTAGTTATTACTTAGTGATGAAAGTAACCTGTTAGAGCACTTCTGCATTAAATGAATACACATTTGCAACATTTAGCTTGCACACTTGGCTGCACCTTTCACACTGTGTGTACCACACAGACTGACTTTCCTTCACTTCATATTGAGCTGATATTAACAGCATCACCAACAATCAGTAACAAGCTTGTTCACTTCCTGCAAAAAAACCATAACAAAAAAAATGTTTAGCCAATTTAAAAGCTTGCTCTTTCGGTCTTGTAGCGCCCCAAAAGGCCTTTTTGCAACGAAAAGCTCAGCTTAAAATGTTTCCTGTGAAACTTCTATAAAGAGATAAAAATGGATTGTATAAATGTTCTCTTTCGACTGAATTTGTATTTTTCAAAGAAAACAACACAAACATATGTTGTTGTGAATAATATGTAGTTGTTAATTTACTCAAAATTATATATCAGAGAAAGAAAAAACATTGAAACACTGACAGATATAAACAGGTATGCTCTGATGAGACGGAGAGCGAACAACTGTGATTACTCCTCTCTAACCAAAGAGCAGGGAATTTTCAATTGATTACCAATTCAACATAACCCATGATTTGGCCTGGATAAAGGCAACACAATGGAGTAATAATCCTCCTGAAAGCCTCAGAGACTCCTTTTTTGCCATCAAGGATACAATCAAGCATACAAATCTCTGAAGCCTCTCTGGGACAAGGCTGATAATGCTACAAAAAATGAATAATGAACTCTGTAAAGCCAACGGCCTTTTTAATGTAATCCAGCTACTGTCTCTCACAGCGCATTTCATCAAACTTCAATAAAATGTTACATGAAAAGTGACACATTATTACTGAAGGCAATCGGAGCCGCTCAGAGACAAAACAATCAAAGAAAGCAATCTGAAAAATCACAGACAACAATCTCGACAAGTGCTGGGTGAAATTAGAAAAGATTTAATTTTGGCGGCACAGTAACAATCAAGGATCGCTTCAGGCTTTGGTAACATTAGAGGGCTAACTTCCCATGATGCTGGCGGACACGGTTTGTTTGATTGCAAATGAAAAAAGTCATGTCAGAGGTATACTTTTGTGTTCAAACAAAGAACACAATCCCATTAGAGGGTAAAGCGCCCATTGTTGCTCTCTGGGCTCACAATCAATAAAGACTCACTCTAGTTCAAGTTTCTAAGATTAGATCCAACGTTTTAGTGGGCTGAATGCTTAAGTGTGTTGCTACAGTGCTGGGTTGATATAACAAGGTTACATCAGCCAGAAAAGGCTTTGGGTACCAGCAAAGCTAATTTAGGTGCAAGGGTAGATAACAACAAAGGTCTCAAACAATGTCTTGTTTAGGGTAATTTCTGCTTTGTAGGTCTGTTATGAAAGCAAATATTTTGACTTATGCTGTATAAAATCAAATGATTTTTTTTGACTGAATATTGTGTGAATTTGTAAGCGTTTTGTTCCCAGAGGACTTGCTGATGCTTTAAAAATAATTTCTCAGGCAACAGTTTCAGCTTAAGATGTTTAAAAGCACCATTTGAGGTGAAAATCAATCCAAGCCAGGGAGAACTTGTATGACTACTTAGTTTTGATCACTTCGTGGGGTGAGATTAGAGGCACAGTGTGAGTCATATTGACTTTAAAGCTCAATCAAAAGTAGCCACTCAAGTCCAAGTATCAACAGGTGAGGCTGAACATTGATGGGAATTTGCGGCTCGCTGTTGTAATATCATAGAAGCATTGAGCTAGTGATTTTCAGCTAAAGATGTAGAGACATCTAGAAAGCGAAAGCAAAAGAAATAATATGTTACCTATAGATGCTATTTGATGATACAGTTTGAGTTAGGTCATAACTACAAAGTAAAATAATGTAGTTATAAAACAAACATAAAAAATGTGAAAGAAACTAAACATTCAGTTGTATCAAATGTTGCAAAGTTTGCATTTGGTAATTCTTTCAATAATTATAGAGTAAGGCTTCAGTCATAAAAGCACTGGTTGCTAAGAGAGTGGTTGCTGCTTACAAACATTTAGCCATGAATTACATGGACGATGCTGACTTGTCTCCAAACACTTGCCAACTACTTGCCCGAGACCATTCACCTTCTATGTAAAAGTTGCAGCTTTTGAAAGCAGTTTCAGTGGAAAAGCACAACTTTAACTTTGCATCGTGTTTGTTCGAGTTTGACTACTGTACAGCAAGTAGTTGGTGAGCGAATCAGCATCTTCATGCATACTACAGGAATCTGCCAGTAACCAAAGCAATTACAAGGAGGTTTTTGTTGCAGCACCCTCTTTCCGAGCTATTTCACCTAGACAGCCCGCAACAGCTCAACAACTGTTCAGGGAATACACATTTTTCCTTAGCATTTTTCCTTTCCTTCCAGTGGCTGCTGTGGTCTCTAAGCCTGTGTGACTGAGGCCTAACATCAGAGATTACTGACTCATTATTAGAAGGCCAATATTTACTCTTTAATTTGCCATTTCGCTTAGATGAAGGTCAGTTGTCAGTATATCAACGTGACCTGGAGACCTATTGTATTTCAAATTTTACCTTATTCTTAGAGCTCAATGTTTCTCATTTTATCAGAATCAGAATCAACATACTTTATTAATCCCTAGGGAAATTATGTGGATTACAGTTGCTCCAGTACAGTAACATTAACAAAAACAGACT
>VUQG01012928.1:3965-19760 GCA_015106755.1 Etia nguti
GAGCATTTTGGATCTGTGACCTGCCTGGTGTGTGTGTGTGCTTGTGTGTGCATATATATGTGTGTGTGTGTTTTTCTTTTTTTTTTTCTCCCTCCCCACCTCTCCCTTACACGGGCTCCTAATTTGGGATTTGTTTAAAAGCGGGACTGCGCCGTAGGAAGACTTTTCCTTGCTAGGGAAAGGGAACCCTGCTCCCTCTCTCTCTCTCTTGCATTTATTACACACACGCACAAACACACTTGACGCCCAAAATGTCTGATTCCACTGTCAACGCTCACTTGGAAGGGATCATATCAGACTTTGAAGGTCAGTTTCTTTCTCTCATGTGCTCTGCTGATTCTTCTTCTTCTTTTCCTTGTCACTGTGGAGTAAGGCTCTCTGTAACCCTGCCATGAGGACACTATAGATCATTTCCACATGTTTGATTGGAGCCCAGCGCATCTGGAAAAATGGAGAGTTATGTGAGGGCTTTGTTGACGTCTGCGGTGAGCTGTAGTGTTTTGTTTTTGTTTTTTTTGGGGGGGGGGGGGATTTGTGAAAGTGTTGCTGCTTTTTAAACTGCTCTTAAACTTTTGTTGCGAGACGTGTTGAGAGAGTGTTTTATTCTGAAGTGTGAGAGAGAAATTTGTGCTTTTAAAGTAACTGATTTTTTTTTCTTCCTTCACTTTACAACAAACCCGTGTGACAGAAAAGGCAAAAATGAAACTATATTTTAAGCGCTCAGGAAGCACAAATTGACCGTACAGCTGCGAGGTGAACACCTGGACCACCTCCCCCCTCTTCCTTTTCATCTCTCTGCCCCTGGCACACAGATTCCCCCTGTCATCTCTCCCCTCCCACTCGTCCTCTGGCTGTGCTTCCCCTTTCCCTCTCTCAGCAGCTTGTCCATTCACAGCTCCCTCTCCTCTTCCCCTTTTTTCGCCTAACCGGTGGTGGTTACAAGAGGGATGGGTGAGGGTCGGCAGGCCGACATCTCTCCCCCTCAAAACTGTTTGCCTGTCTCACTAGATGCCTCCTGTCTCACAGCCATTAGGAACGCATCCACACTTGTCCAGAGCTGCTCCTCTGTCAACACGAGTTTGCTCGTGGTATGTCCTGGGAATCTCTCTGCCTCCCTCTCTTCCTGTCTTTAGGTCTTTAAACCACCGGCTTACACAGTGCAACCGAGCGGAAAGATAAGTGGCGTTCAGAAAACAAGAGGTGCGCTCAAACCATGTAGCTCGAAGTCACGCTTTCAGACGGTCCTCGCTCATGTGTAACACCAGCATAATGGCCTACTGTTGAGATTGTCAGTGGTTTATGTGTGTGTGTTGTCTGTGGTTGGGCTAACTGTGTGGTAATACCTTTGTGTCACCACCATGCCCCGTGATGTATGGCTCTGTGTGGCTCTGTGTGGCTCTGTGTGGCTCATTGAGCACAGCATGGCACCGATGCAGCACGGGAGTCCTGTGGGAGCCGATATGTATCAGGGTTGGAAAATAAATAACTACAAGTTCTCCTCTTACTGTAAGTGATAAGATTTCATTATAATGAGCTCATTTGTTGGCACATTTTTAAACATTTTACTTCATTAGAGAACAGCTTTTGGGCAGTCTGCAATCAAAGGGGTGTTTGATTTAAAATTTCCTGTAAGGGGAACTTTTAAAATCATAAGCAAGGAAAATTTAGACACAGGCATCTTCCCCTTAAAGGTTAGATGATGCTTTTGTCACAAACTCTCTTTGAAGCCAGACTCTGTGACTTTAGAGAGAAAAAGTAACACACTTCTCTGACTTAAAAGATGAATTTAAAAGCAACACAACACACCCTTTATTCCCTGAGGAGAGTTTAGCTGCCTCAACTTTACCTGGACCAGTAAGATCGAGTCAGCTAATTTTATTTTAGCATGGTGTACTACACCCCGCTTGTATCTTGTAGCCACAGTTTTGAATGCCTCCCCCGTCTCAGGTTTTACATCATTTTATGATACAAAGACCAGCAGTGGTAGTTTATTACTGTGTAATAAGAGTCTCTTGCCTTTTCTGTAATCTAAATTGGCACGTGGTGGATGGATCGGACTGTGCTGCAAACTCTTTTCACTGTAAGCCTCCAAAACAGGGTTGCATCCAAGCTTTTGGTCTTTTTCGGTTAAAAAAAAACCACAAGCCTGTGAATGTTCAGGATTTAGATCAGTTGGGGGGAGATTTTAACCACCACAGACCACACCTACAAAGACTGAAAGAAGTTTGGAAAGCTCACATTTTTCATAGTGATTTTACATCTCTGGTCTGGTCTGGACCCATCTTTAAGTGCATCCATTGCACTGACTGGTACTGTGACATGAATCAGGAGTTTCGTGGTTAAAAGACAGTCAGCCAGTTTAACAGCCAAGTAGTTAACCAATCGACATGACTAACGCTGTTGTTGAGCTGTTTAAAAGTGTTGCAAGTGGTTTGGGGGAAATCAAATATGTTTTTCTACAGAAAACAGAGTTGAGACAACGTCAGACTGAAGATGGGAACAAGGTGTAACAAGCACTGCAGTAATAGGTTAACTTTACTTTATACTTTGTCAAATATGCTAATTATTAATATGCTGACAAACCCCAGTGCTAACATCATCGGATAATGTTCTTTGCTTGGATAGGGTGGAAGAAGAGTTTGCGCTGTGTAATCCAGACAGTAACAAGAATGAGAACGTTACATGTATCAGTGTGTATATCTGCCATGTCACTGGTGCTGGACAGTGAGCAGGATTCAGCCTGCCACGCCCTCAGCTGATGACACCATTGAGAGGCTGAAACAGACAGAGGAGAGGATTTACTCGCCCCTGAGGCTGGTGACCTCAGCTGTGACCTCAGCCTCCCTAACTGACATAGATCATTGACCGGGCCACTGGGCTCCTCTTCTGCAAGCAGATGGAGCACATGCACACAAACAGACACACACATTCATTCAGGGTCATCGCAGGAGATCTGTGCTGTCTTTTCTCTTGGGAAAAGTTGGCTGTTTTTCTGTCTCGTAGCCAGAAAAAAATGTGATTTAGTGATTTCTGTCTACTAGTCTTGTCTCTCTGCATCTCCAAACTGCATGTTAAGGGCATTTGCTCGTCCAATGAGAGGAAATTCCACAGGAGTACATTTCTGCGGTGGGTGAAAATGTCGGGGTAGGCCAGAGAGGAGGAGTGGATCAGAGCACAGCCGGGCTTCTTTTTTTTGTGCATGGGGCCCAGCCTGCATGGCACTTTTTTTTTTGTTTTGACAGTCGGTGATAAGACAAAGGAAAATCTTATCTCGAGCTAAGAAAGCAGGCTTTTATAAACAACTGAAAGAAAAGCTTATAGATATATATAGTATGCCTGGTATGTAATACAAAAAAAAAGGTTAACATTTACAGAATTCGTAGGTTTCGTAGTCTCTCTTTCATCATGTGAGCGGCAGTTTTAACAATCTGTTTCTAAATAAGGCAGCCCACCTTGTTCTGTGGGATAAAACTCGTTAATGGTGACAGAAAGAAATCCGACGAGGAATCATAGCAGGAACTTAAATGCCTGTCAAAATGAAAACAGTCATTATACAGCAAGCCAACTGCCAATTACATGTGGCTTTGGATTTTTTCAGGAACCGTGTTACTTGGTGCCTTGTAGCCAGCAAAGCGTTGAAACTGTGCTACAAAGAAACAGATACTCTATGCTGGGCTTGTACGCTATTGATTGCAAGCATTAAGGCTCAGTAGACACACTAAACAGAGAGTGTCTGAGAGGAAGGAAGTGTCTTTCTGACAAAGGGCTGATGAGCCACCCTCAGGAGTCCCCATCCTTATCAGCGCTATCAGGCTGCTCTGTATTCACCAGCTCCAACAGGTTTCCTGCTAATGACGCCAACTGCAGGGGTGCTGCTGGAAGGCACAGAGGGTCACTCTGCAGAGCGAACACAGCAGGTCTTTGTTAGGTTTTAAAACTAATCCTAGTTTTTTTCCTCCCAGTTGGACATGGGGAGTAAAAAAGCTGCACCTATTCCAACCCCGGGCAAGATCCGAGAGTTATGAACACACTCCATGCTACAGCTAAAAACAGCTAGTCTTCGATGAAAGATTTTCTTTGACTAAAATGTTTTTTTTTTCCTGTAAGGGAATGAATAATGTCTTTGACTGAGATCCGTTAAGGACCAAATGATCCTATGCCAGCTGTTTCAAAGATACATTTTGACCTGAAGACCACCCTGTCTTTAAGAGAGGAGCATGAGCCTCAAGTGCAAAAAATGGGCATGAACAGCAGAATTCACTGTAACTCATTTTTGTAGGTGTTTGGCTTTGCAGAGTGAAGGGTTATGGATATGCAACCTACAGACATGTGCTTACATGCAGTCATTAATAAAACAAAAGAAAAACAACAGCATGTAGCTCGACGTGTATGATGCCATGCATAGGTTGAATGCTGATTGGTTAAAAAGTGTGCAGAAGGCTCATTGGCCCCATCCAACCCTTCACTGCTATCTGCCCCTCAATGTTATCTGCATCTTAGACATTGAGGGACTTGGAGGCACGTGGATGAGCAGTACTGTTCAGCAGCTGGCTTGTCTCCAGCTGGTTCACCCTCCCTACCACTCCCTGCTAGGGGATGCTAGTCTCCCGTCCCCCCACTAGGATGGGGGTACTTGTTGGTTCTGGGGCATGTGGCATGGTCGTTGACCTACTTGGTGACTTGGACCTCTTCTGTGTCCAGGGGGGCGGGGTGCTCTGTTGGGTACCAGGAAGTTCTTGGGCTGGAGCCCTGGGACCCTTATCTCGACTCTCATCAGGGTGGCCGGCCTCTAGCAGGGTCGGCTGCCCATTGCCTCTGGTCCTAAGGGACTCCTAGTCCTTGGCGCCCCATCTTGGGCCGCCTTCCTACTCCTGCTGGGATGGCTGCGTGGATATCACTGAGTTGTGTAGACTTAGGTTTTCGATACTCTTGATGTATGTATCTATGCATTTTATGCAGTTTTTCTTACCAGGGCGGTTGGGGATTCATTATTATTTGTCCTGTTATTACATACATTACTTAGCTGAAAGATGAGCAAAAACACAAACTGGACTATCCCATACAATCTTTTCTTATAGACATGCTGCCCCTGGTGACAGTAAAAAACTACAAGATGTACATAAATGAATGTCTGCAAAACTGTATAGGACCCATGCATAGCCATGCTGGCCCTTAGTGTCATCCAGCATTTGGCATTTTGAAGCATGCACTTTAACACTTTTGTAGTTTCCATCTTGTTCTTTTGGAGCCAAAAGTGACCACATTTGGATGAGATGGGGAACTGTGAAATGTGGCAGCTGTGGCTTAGGTGGTAGAGCAGGTTGTCTACCAATTGAAAGGTCGGTCCCAAACTCAACATAGTTGAATGTGTGTGTGATTGGGTGAATGAGACTCACAGTAGAAATCAAGGCTTTGATGCTCAACTGCGTAGAAAGACTCTATAAAAGTACAGGTTCATTTACCATTTATGTTGTACCACTTGAAGAATTGGTTAGCAAGCTGAGTGTGTGTCTGTACGGGGATATCACATAGATACATACATGCCTAAGTGGTGTAGTGGTTAGTAGGGCTGGGTATCGTCACTGATTTCTAGAATCGATTCGATTCGAAGGTCCCAATTCGATTCGATGGATGATTCGATTCGATTTGATTTGAATTGGGGAAATTTTGCCTCAGACAGTCAGAAATATTATAATTCTGATCATTTATCAGTCCATATCTATATTTTTATTTCTATAAAAAGAAAGCTGGCACTTGTGAGACTTTATCAAAGGTGTAAGCATCACAGCAGATGCCTTTGTGTCAAAGTAACTGAGCATAAAACACAGAAAAACATGAAGGAGATTTTCCTGGCCTGGATTTTTATAGCAGATAACCTTAAAAATATTCTGCAGTAGAACAAAAACTTAAGAAAACCATGAATCATCATATAAACATTACCTGATGCTGCTGAAGTGAAGCAGAGCAAAGTTACAGAGGTTTAATTAGAAACACAGAAAAGCATTTTGCAATTTCGCATAATTTTAAAAAGTTTAAATTTCTTCAGTATTGAACAGCAGAAATGAGACTTTCTTGTTGGAAGTCAGTTAAATTAAAAAAACAAACAAAAAAAACCAGCATCCGACAGCGCTGTATATAATGGTAGACTGGTGGGTAATAAGCAAGCGGATAATGCAAAAAACAGAGATTTTTAGATGGGAAACCGTTCTTGAAGTACACTGAGAGAGAGAGAGCGAGAGAGCTGTGCATGAAGTGTTATTTTGTCGTGGTGGAAGCAAAACAGCAAAAGTAAGAGAAAATTCATGACGATGTTTATGTGAAGTGTAGTTTGGATCTTCTTTTGCTGCTGGTTCAATCAATTTTGGTCGGAAAGAGACAAAACCTGCAGCTTCAGAATCTAGCGCAAAAAAAGACGTAAACACAAAGCGCGGACCCGACACATCAGAGTCTGTGAGCTGTCAGCTTTCAGCCACGACGGCGTGTCCGTGTACGTGCCGTCGGGTGAGAAAGCCGACAGCTCACTGATTCTGATGAGTCGTCGGGTCTGCTGTGGCTTCCCCTCGGGAAATAAGAGAGCAGTATCTACTGCGAAGTTACGGGCTACTAAAATACTAGACCTTCTTTGAATCTAATGTTGTAAATTCTCTTTAAAGTTGTAAAACTATAGACCTCAGACCTGGCTGAAGCATTCATATCCACTCATTGTCAGCGTAACAGCACTTGGGTTTGACATTACTGAGCAGCTCCATTAACACAATGGGATCTGCCTGACTAGTTGAATATGTTTGTAGCGAGTTGAATATCTCACATGCTACATTTGCATGGAGCCAAGTATTACTGTTGTAGTTGGTTTAAACACCTCAGTAAGACTAGAAAGGTCCAAGCCAAGTCAAATTTCAGGGGAAAAAGTGTAACTGATGACATGAAAATTATGGCATCCTCTGCAAGCTGAAAATTTGGTCTTTGATAAGACTGCTTAAGAAGAATAAATACCTGCAACTGCTTCTTGGAACAGGTGATAGATTTCCACCTTCAGGGAGATGATTGCGAAGGAGATAAGATAAGGAAGGTGACCTTATCTTGTGGTGGAAGACGACTGCAGGCCATACTCATCACTTTTTTACGTGCTTTTCTACCTGAATGCGTTGGCACATGAGTGTGTTCAGCTCAAATCCCAAAAGCTGACCGAATCAGAATGATGTCAGTGAAAATGACAAACATATATAACTGGATTATTTTTGATAACCTCAGCTGTGTTTCCTGTGACTTCACAATAAAAGCCTTCAGTTGAAATAAAGTAAATATTGTTTTTGCATTAGCAGAATCTTAATACGGCAGGAAACAAGGACAGGGACTGTGGGAAGCTGCTGGGAACTGCTAGCAGACCGAACCACCGACTTTTCTGCAGTAACTGTATGATAAAGTATACAGTAAATGCACAGATACAAGGATTATAACTTACCCTCAAGCCTGCTGGTGCTTTGTCATGTGACTCTCCGTTTGGAGGTATGCTGGAGCTCTAATTAGGTTTTGTCAGCTTGCTCACTGTCAACCTCCAGATGACCAAACTACCTCTCGCTGACCTGTCCACCTCATCCGCTGTCACGCTCGGAGAGGCATAGCGAATGTGGTCCTCAGTCGGTACATGCTACGCTAGAGGAGCAGCGTCATGTGATTTTTCTGGCAGTTTAACTATGTTTCAGTGCACTACATGGATCCAGCCCATGCCTGACCGAGTGTCAGGTGGAAGACATCATGCTTGGCTCAGTGTCTTCCTTATTTGGCAGTTAAGGTTGCGAGAAGGGTTTCCAAGATTAATAGGACTCAGAAACCTGCTTCAAATTCAGCTCAAATGAGAGGTAAAAAGAAGGAGATCGAGAAGACGGGACTGGGGTTACATTTTGTTCCCCGTTGGGGCTTATCAGTACTATCTGTGCTTCGTTGGAAGGTATGTGATCAATGCTATCGCCTCAGAGCAGCAGCAGCAGCTTGAAGCCATCACGCATAGGAATAGAGCTAAAAACTTCACACGCGCTCACCACCGTTCATGTGTAAACATGCAGGCACATAAGGAGCCACTGAGACATGCAGAAAGGGAAGAAGTGGTGCCATGTTCTTCACACAAAAGAGGGATCTATCCCAACTGACTGTCAAAAAATACAAAAAAACCCAGTTGTGTTTGCTTTACTCTACAGCTGTGTTTAAACGCGCGCACGCACACACACACACACACACACACGTGCGCACGCGCACATCCAGTGAGAGATAACACAGAGTAACACAGCTGACAAGGCCCCTGTCTCCACAGTGTCTGTGAGGACGTCACTGCGTTGGCCTTGTGTCACCACAGAGCGCACTTTCAGTGCCGTTTCAGGCAAACGGGTCATTACTGTTTATCAAACCAGCAGCCAGATGCAGTTTTAAGTCGTCTTTGGCGTCTCTTTTCTGCTTACTTTTAATCCTCGCCCTCTATAAACAGAGCGAGTCATGTCCACTAACTTAGCCGCTTTGTTAATGGTTCCCCTCTTCTCCGTTTCTGACAAGAAATTCCTGCCGCATTTGATTAATTTTACGTATAACTTCAGTGTGACTGGTGTGGCATCTGTGTGCTTATACTTAAAGAAGAACATCAGACGTTGCCACCCTTTCTTCTAAGAACATTTCAAGGACAGTTTTCTCATTATTTCTACACAAAGAGCTTGTTGTCAGACACAGATGAAATGATTGCAGCGATGTATACTTCATACTTTAGCAACTCAAAAGGTCATTACTGTTGCAGACGACCAGCTAACCCAGCACCTCGTGGTGGGCAGTGTTATTTGTTAGCTTCTTCTCAGTACACGCTGTGATATCGGACAAAGAAATCTGCAGAAACATATCGAGGCTGTGGAAACACTGAGTTGGGGGAAAGAGAGGCTTCTCCCATGCTGGTACTTGGCTCGTCAGCTTTGAAACACGCCAGATGCCTGATCGGGCTCGGGTGTTTATCTGGGACAGGGGCTGTGTTGGTCCAGATTTTAGTGGCTGCTCTTGTCTCTGGGCCGAGCTGAGGTGAGCCAGGTGTCACCATCGACATCTGACATGCAGCTCACTGCAGTTAGGAAAAAATGCAATTTATCAACCAGTAACAACACAGATGCTGGTGAAATACTGAGTCATTCAAAAGATATGGAAGGAGCTTACTGGTTTGTCGATAGACACTGGCTGATTTGGATTTTTCAGCTGCAACTTTTGCTCTGTGGCCTTCCCCGTCTTTGTTTTCAGGAGCCAGAATTGACTATATTTAGAAGAGAGGCTGATGTGCTAAGTTATTCCATAGCTACCAAACTTGGTTAGCAAGCTGCTATGCAAGCTATAGTCACATATTTTATTTGTACACCATTTTTCATTTATTTATTTTTTATCTACTGTCATTTTCTAATATATGTTTTATTCACTTTTTCTTTCCGACCCTTTCATTGCTGTAAAATGTCTATACCAATAAAATGCTGAAATTCCACTCACTAAAGCAGGATCACAAGTTTCTTGGGCATCTTTTCTTGAACTAACCACAGCTCAAAACAAATTACTTACTAGATAGTTACATTAAAAGTACTCCAAAGGTTCCGAGGTTTAGTTTGGTGTAGAATAAACGGTAATATAAAATAAAAATAGATATAAGAAAATATGTCTATACATGTACATGGTAAAGTTTCATTTTTAGTTTATTAGTGAGAGTTTTGTTTTAAACAGATCATTTAATCAAAAAAATGGAAGCTTGTTTTGACTACTGGGTGAAAAAAATATATAAATAAGTCCAAATTTCAGGTTATTATCTCAGTATTTCGACTTACTAAGTCACTAATTGAACTTCTAAGAAAATCATTGTAAATTGGGAAGTTTTTTTTTAAATGTAAAATATATATATATATATTTTAAATTCCAATCAGAATTTCGAGATAATAGCAAAAGAAAATTTTCACTGTGGATGGCAAATTTTTTTTTTACAAAATCTTGATACTTCTGGTAGAAAATACGTCAACGCTTTAGGATTAAGGGTCACGTGATCAATTTGGGCTCTGAGGACCTCATCCTGATACGCTGTTCTGGCTACAGGTGCGCGAGGTTCGTGGAGCTGAAGAGATGTGTAGGTAGCCGGTGTTGTGCCTGTTAAATTGAGCTCTCTTTTCTTTCAGTGGTTGGATGTGAGTGGAAGCTCGGCAGTCATATTAAACCGTGGTTGGTGGGAAAAAGGGAATATCTTTATCGAGTGAATTAAACGCCATGTTATCGCGCTATATGAAGCGTGTCAAGTCGAGTAAGAGGAGTTTGGTCTAGTTTTTTTATTTTTTATTTTATTTTAGTGGTTTGTTAGCTAACCGGCTCATTAGCTGATATCCTTAACATTGTGCGCTGCATTTCGTTTTAAAACTTGTATGTTTCAGATTAAATTGATTATTTTCTCTATACGTTATTGATCAGCATGTGTTTTTGCTATTATTTTTTTAAAACTTTGTTAAAGTGGTAAAGCCGAGGACTTCCAGGCCTCTAGTGCCTCTGGTTTTTCAACAGTTTCCCCAGAAATTCTAAGCGTAAAAGAAAAATGTAATGAATATTTGAAATAAAATTTGTGGCCTAAGACTAGGCCATTAAGTACCAGAAATGGATGCTGAGTCCTGCTACGGGGTTGGAGAGGAAGTGATGAGCATTATTGTGTCCTCTGGCTCTCATGTTTTCTGCTTTATTTTTGCCTTTACTTTCTTTTTGCTCCATATGATAACACTGTAATGGTGTAACAGTGATTTAAGTCCATATCTGTCAGCTCAGGCTGTTTCTTATGCAACCATGTTTGTTGCGTGTCTTTCAGCGCTGAAACGCTCGTTTGAGGTGGAGGAAGCAGATACATCCACACACCCGTCACCCCTGTCTCGCCGGACCACCAACCCCCTCCGCTCATCCACCTCCTCCACGTCCAGCCAGCGGAGCTACGACCTGAGCTCCCGCAACTCTGACTACTCCACCAGATCTTCACCCTCCGAGTCCTCCAGTCTACGCTCCCCGAAGACCGGCATGAGGCGCATTGAGTTGGCAGGGGGTCGTAATGCTGATACAACCTCTTCCCGCCGTGCCGAGATGTCCATCGAGGTCTCCTCCAAGCAGATAGATAGTTCGCCCAGTGCCGGCATCACCCGCTTTGGGCTCAAACGGCCGGAGGTCAGCCTGAGCAACCGGAGCACCTCCCTGGAGAGCTCCTCCAATTCTTTCTCGAGCACCAGTAGCAGGCGGGGGGAGCTGAACATGACGAGGACCCACGAACCACCCGCCCCTCCCCGGAGAATCGACTCCCAGATGTCCTCAACCCCGGTGTCTAGGATCCCCGAGCCTCCCCAGAGAAGGGCGGAACCCCCCTCGCCCAACCTTAGCCCAGTTGATGTGGCTTTCAAGAGGCCAGAGGTTCCTGTGGAGAACAACGGCCACCAGCCACCTGCACCCGTTGCCCCACTGCCTTCACCTGCAGAGCACCAGGTGGAGAGGGTGCAGTCGCCCATCACAGAGGCGTCCGCAAGCCGACCAGCAGACAGTGAGTACCTGCTCAGTTGGGCTTGTTTTCCAAACTAACCCCTGTGTATGATTTATAGAAGTAAACTCCTCAGTGAGATCAAACAGTTGGTTTGTGTTTCTGATTTCTTTGTTTGTTTGAAAGCAACACCATATCTGATCTTCACTTCTTTCCTCCGCTTAACTGTTTCTTCTTAATTTTATCTTACAACACACTCATAGTCATGTTAAGAGGAGGCATACAGCTCACAGTCCTTGTGAGCTTGTCAGTATAGACTATCTGAATGTAGGTCAGCGAGGGTGATGATGAGAATCCCAGAGCTTCTCCCAGGACAGCGGTTAAAAGAAAAGACTCAGCCAAGCGGTTGAATAGGTTGGCTCTCCCTGAACTTAAGTTAAAAACTTATAGCACTCACAGTTTGGTTGGAGCCTTTGTAAGTTCAGACAAAGAGGCAGTTGTAGTTAATTTGGATGCTTATTTTTATAAGATGCATGTGACGCAGGAGGAAGTCTGGTAGCCGTTGATGTTTTTTGACCTTAGCGTGCGGTTTGTGATTTCTTCTTTTTTTTTTTTTCTGTGTATTCGCTGGATTTTTGTGACATAAACTCAGTAGGATACTTGCGCAAGTGAATTTATCCATGTCTAGACCACTCAGAGGCTTTACTTTTCACCCGCAGCTGACTAACCTCTCAGATGTGGTACAGGGATGATGCCAAGCCCAAACTTGAGCGTCAGATGTTTTTCTAGTAACTTGTGCCTTTAAGTATTGGTTTTACTGAAGGAGAACAGTCACTTTTTGGACTAACCACTCAACCTGACCAGTTCAAGTGTTTGATGTTGATCATAACATGATTTGATGGAGGACTTTTTAATTTGCTTTACCGTTTTTGAGCAATCGATCAGGGGAAAGTGATGACAGGGGTTGGTTAGGCTGTTCATCCAGCATGCTGGTTCATACCCAAAGATGACATATTACTGCCTTTGAACTTTTTCTTATGTTTTTTTTCTTTCATCACATTATCAGAGAGAATTTAGCTCTACAGTAACACTTTCCCAAAAACTGAATGTGGATTCCATGAGGTACTTTCTGGATATGCTTCATCATTAGTGGATTAATTGAACCTAATGTTTAAGGTTTATCCGATGACCTTTTCTCTAGTGCCACTCTTAAGATGAACTGCTTTATTTTTTTTTTTTCCCTGATATGTTTGTTTAACCCCGTGATAATAAATGTCAGACTTTGGAAGCGGCATCTGTCTTCAGTTTTTGATCTGTGTGGCTGCATGCTTTTTTTTTTTTTTTTTTTTTTTTTTGTTTTTTTTTTTTTTTTTTTTTTTTTTTTTTTTTTTTGAGTTTTTTTTTTTTTTTTAGGCTACAGGTGGCTTACTGTATACCTGACATATAGATAAATACTGTGAAAAGGCTCCACGGAGCTTTTCCCATAAACAGGCCCAAACATTTCACATATCTGCACACAGGAAAATCAGCAGGGGGGCAGGAAAAATATTATTTTCTTTGAATATTCTAATTATGACCTACATGGAGTATATCAGTCTCTCGGGAAGGGTGGGAGAGGCATCATATATTTTGCTGCTGGACAAGCATGACATGCTCAAATAGAAGCTTTAAACATGTAATCAGTGTCGATTTTGACACACAGTAGAGCTGGAGATTTTTTGCACACCTTGTTTTTGATGAGTGACCCCTAAACTGATTATGCTGAAATTAAAAAATTTATCATTAGGTGCACAGTCCTTATGTAAAATACATGATGCATATAATCTAAAACTATCTTATACCCCCTACATTGTTTTATTTGTTGTTGGGGTTTTTTTTGTTGGCCTGTTTGTTTGCTGGCTATTTTTTCTTCTTCTTAGAATTGGAAAAGCAAACTAGGAAAAGATATGACTGAAGAAAGAGATTTGAGAAATTACTGATTGCTCACTAAAATATTTAAAGTGAAAACCAAAAGAAAAAAATGCATATGTATTACCACTAACTAATTCTCAACAGGTTAGCTTACTGCATTAACAATGATTTTTCAGTAACAGATCGAGAGCTGGGCAGGTTAAGCCAAGGATGATGTAAGGGTGGGAGGGACATGTTACAGATTTCTCTTTATATGACCAGTCAACCATCCCGGATTATTTCAGTTTTCAACACAACCTGCTGAAAATTTTAGATGATAATTTTGCTTGCTTTGTTTTTGCTTTTTAAAGGAACACCTGATATGAGTCTCTCTGACCAGCTCTGCAATGCCTCTGCAACTGGAAATCTAGTGGAAATAATAACTCTACTGCAAAATGGAGCTGATGTAAATGGAAGAAATGGGTTTAATAGGACTGCAATACAGGTAAGTAATAAAAACCTTTTGTACTTGCTTTTTTTCCAAAGAGAATTTAAACATATTTGGACGATTTCTGTCTGTTTTGCTTGCTAGCAGCTTGATTTACTTCCTTGTTTTAGGGCTTTGTGTTAGGCTAAGGCCTCCTCACATGTACTCTTCAAATATCCACCGGGCTTCGATAATGTCATCATTATACTAAATAAAATCGTCTCAGATCAATGTAAATAGTTTTTTTAAGTGAAGAAATCTGTAATTTGCAGTTATAAGTTTGGACTCTCCAAAACAGATTTAAGTGTAGTGAAAAAGATAAACAGTTTACCAAAAGTCTAAAAAGCTGTGCTGAAAATCATGATTTACTGTCAAATTCCAATAAATGTTTATGTTAATATAAATACATATGTGTGCATGAGTGTGTTTTATGGAGTAATAAGGTGTTTTTTTTATCACTTCCTTAGTTTCACAATTTATGTTTTAAATGCATTTTTTGTACTTGACTCAGAGAGAGTTGTATTTTTTTGTGTATCACACAAAGTAAAGTATAAACTCGTGTTCATATTATTGTAATTAAGAGAGATCAACAAGCTACGAGGCAAGAATAAAGTCTGAAATTGCCAGTGGAGTTAAGGAGCAACAAAATGGTGGTGTTAAGGAAATGGTGGGTGAGGGTATTAGCTGCCAAAATAAACCTGGATTTATTCAGATGTACGTTTTTTGCTTTAGGGCAAAATATATAAATTGTTCAAGTCTCTTAATTTACAAGAAGCGGAAAATAAAGAATAAGTCACTAGTGGTTTATGGTTCTAGGGAGGAGTCTGAACAGATCCTTTTTTGTATCTAGCCAACACCATGTTTGAAAAATAAGTCTTAGTCTGATTTTTGTTTTTTTGTTTTTTGTTTTTTTGTGATAACTCTTTAAGTAGCTGCTACATTTCACCATAAAGTAGGGCACACAAAAAGAAAGCACACTGGTGAAGCATGAGGCACACAGACAAAAGAGGCGCCCATTTCTACAGAAAAGAACCAAAAGTTCTGCACATTACAAATGTGGTCAGCTTCCATCCAAGTGTGACGTATGAATTCTCCGTTCTACTTTATACTCAGTTACCATAGATAGCTATGCACAGTCATTTGGGGGGAGGGGGGGGGGGGGAAAAAGGCACATAAATGCTTATAATTAATAAATAAATAAGTTGCACACAGTAGAACAGCTTTTACTTTCTTATCTTGTCCTCTATTGCATGCCTTCCTCCTACTATTTCTATTTTTAGTCCATGTACAGTTGGTGTGGAGTGCCCACAACTTTGTTGTACATGTACAATGAGAATAAAAGCCTATTCTATTCTATTCTACTATTTATTTATTTAAACACCAATACGCTAATGCAGATGTCTATCAGATCAAAAATCAACAGAACTCTACAAAAGCATCAATTTACACAGAGAGGATGGTGCTTTGCATTTGCTGCTTCTACATTTATCTTAAGAAAAGGCAAAAAAGAAAACAGTGTCACACTGCATGTCATGTTACACCTTCTTCACCTTCTTTACTGCTACGTGGCCTTATTCTAGACAAAGGAGGGCTACTATACCCTGAGCTGACTGCTGCAGTCCTCTTTATTTCTCTTAAGATAAACTTTCCCTTCTCCTGTTATTGTGCTTTAATTATCAAATGCAAAATAAATATCACACATGACAATTAAGTATCAGTATTACAATAATCTATAATATTTAGAGTAGGGCAAGGGCTGGACAGGGACACACACATATGTATGTGTGTGTGTGTATATATATATATATATATATTTGATGCATACACATATTATGCAAATATTTCATTTTTCTTTGATTGATTGAAACAGGTTTTAATAATCCTCCATCTATCCATCTACCTCTTTCGTCTCTTTCTCACT
>VUQG01012929.1:4265-34246 GCA_015106755.1 Etia nguti
CAGGAATGACATAAGCACTTATTGGTATTAAAGGGTAAACTTTCAAAGGCATCCATCTCCAGTGTCGAGCAGGCTTTCAATTCAAAGTTATTCCCGTCTTTGACTTTGATGTGCCGGTGACAAATGATCCAACAGGAAAAATGACTCTTTTTTAAAATGATTTATTTCTTTTTTTTTTTCCAAAGAAAAAAAATGGCCCTTTAGCTTGAACCTGAGGTCAATAAGAAGCAAATAAATAAACACAGAAAGTTTGCATATTGGAAAGCTGTCAGCTTCAGGCCAGCGTCTGCTCACTTCCAGCTTGATGGAGAACCTTCTTTCCCGGGCAAGACCCCGGACTCAGGGTCAGTGAATCAGCACAAGTGGACACATTGGCAGTTGTCATGTAATGATATTGCCTGAATGTTACTCGTGGTAGAAACAGCAACACACATGCGTGTCACACCAACGGATGCTGTCATACTATAGAAACACACAAAGTACACACGCTTACCAGAAGTGCTTAGACGAGGCTTCAGCTATTGCAGATCTGACTGCATACACGCAGAATTGAAAGTTAACTAGGATGTAAATCCTTAATATTTCTATTTCTTTTTTAGCAATAGCTATTCACAGAATGGCCTTTTCTGATGTTTTTTTGCTTTATTTGTATTAATCAGATCAGGATTTTCTGCCTAAAATTCAAAAGATATTCAAATGTTTAAAATTATATCTCATTGAGCTTTTCCTATATTGCTGCTGAAACACAGGATGGCTTTGTTTATAACATGCTGAAAACAGGATAACAGTGATCTTTCTCAAATTTTAGTATACATCGCCCATTTTTTCTTAAATTCTTCTGTGCTTCACAAGTGAAATAGAAAGTGAAAATTTCATGACTGACACCCTAATTTTCATCAGTCAGTAATAATAAAATGTGATCAGTGGAATGATGGTCAGCATGATAGCATCAATAATGTTTGTTTTTTGTTTACTTTTCCTACAAAAAATTATATTCATTCATCTTAGGTTAGCTTCACTCTGTAATTTTACTTTAGTCTTCAGAGTCCCAGCTGCAGTTCTTTTATTCCCCACCAGTGGAAATCCCTCACACTTTGAGAACCACTGATTTCGATAGTGGATTATCACATCACACCCGATTTTCACCTAAATTAAATCAGCTCAAGCTGTTGGTTTTGGTATCTACCGTCACACAAAATTTGATAACTTGAAAACTGGATGCAAGACTGCTAGCAAACAGACAGACAGACAAGCAAATGGAACCAATTGCACAGTCCCTCCCTTCGGGGGGAGAAATGCTGCATAAACAGTCTAACTCAAGCACCAATGAGTCATTACACAAAGAGTTTTAACAAGTAGGTTGCATATCTAAAAATCAAGGAAATTTTTGTTTTGCTTTCCTGTCTTATGGAAGATTGTGAAATCCTCATATCATAACAATATTGCAGCTATTTTTGAGTGATGTTTTGCTAGAATGACAGTAATTAGAAATGATGACAGAAATGATGACAGAATACTGTTTGGCTGTGCTGTAAACTGGTGCGCCCATTGCTCTTTGGACATATTTCTGACAAAGAAGGGGCTCAAATAGCTGTGTACATATTTTGGTTTGTGACTTATCACTGGTATTTATGAAATATGAACAGCTGTTGTAGTGACAAAACACTTGGATGACATGTTGAATTGAGAATATGGCAAATTATTATAGATGTATTAATTTAATTATTATCATTTCTAGTTTGCTTGCTTAAAAATCAAAATGCCCAGAGAGTAAATACCAATGCATTACTAGAAAATGAAGGAGTGATAATGTTCTTGCTTTAACGTACCCAACAGTGTACTAAAGAAGGCAATTTATGTCTGACTAGAAATAAAAATGAATGTAATTTTGAAACATTTTGACATCTAAAGGTGATTTCAGTTCTATCTATTTTCTGTCCTTATCATGTAATTACAAGCCGTCACTGAGTCACTAAAGTGGTTTGGTCTGACAAGGCAAAAATACGATGGTGCTGAACATACATTACGTTCTTTTGAAAGATGGCCCATGCAAATGTATGCACACTCACCATGTGTCTGCAGACACAAACACACACGCACACGCAGAGGAGTGATCCGTCCCATCCTGTTAAGTCTAGCTTTGAGTTGTCGTGATGACCAATTTCTGACGTACATCACATCCAGTATCATCCCTCTTCTTTGACAAGATGAATTATAAATGAGTACACAGAGACATACTGTACATATGGCACAGATTCACACTTGCTCTACTTCTCAGATGAGTCTGTTGTATATGTAAACTGTTTATACGTATAAATGTAAAGAAAAAATAAATCATGTATTTGAGGCAGTGGTGAATGGTACTGAAATCATATTAGAGGTGGGAATCACCACACACCCCATGATATGATTTTATCACAATACTTTACTCATGATACAGTATTATAGTGATTTTTTTTAACATTTTATGTTTTGCTTACTATTGTAAAAGCTTATATTGGAATTTATCACATTTTTTTGTGAAATATTTTAATATCTGTTTTTTCCAATAAAGTTATCTTACCTCGGTGAGTTGCTTTTCTGTAGAATGAGATTGCCAAGCATAGCAACACTGTCACTAAAACCTGCCATAAACACTGCATAAGACCGAGTCAGTCTGCTATCAGTCTAGAACTGAATGGGGTCAAATTAGTAATTACATGCAGTCTGTTTCTGATAATACAGCAATTAACTGTGATTAACCACCAAAAGTCACATATCTGTTGCCGTCTACATAGACAGAAATTCACATTGAACTTTTATATTTGCATTCAGCAACCTTCCTCTTCTATAGGAATATAACCAGAATACAACCAGCTGTCAGCCAGTTGAGTCGACTCCCCCCGAGTTGTGCTCACTGACAAAGACTCATTCAGACTGATGGCAACATGTTGGCAATCTGTCTGCATTTATAAATTAGATAGCAAATATTTGCAAACCTTCCAACAATCTCAGAGAGCGATTGCAGTCAGTCAAAGTCAGACTGCAACCTCCTTTCAGGCAACCTGTGCAATCGCCTTGTGATCAAAAGTGGTCCTAAGTCTGCAACACCCTCAAACTCTGGGCAACGGTTTAGTCTTTGCAAGTAGCACCATTCAGTACTGATTTGTTTTGTGGATACCAGGAGGTTGCTTCTTGTTTTCACTCACTCGACTGAGTGATTGCTCTGGATTAGAAGTAGCTCTATCAAGGTAATTGTGTCCAGTGTTGGATGCTTTTTTGGTTGACCCGATTTAACCCTGTAAGACCCAACCCATCAAAAAATAGCCAGAATATTTTGATTTTTTGGAACTGAGATGTTCATTAACCCTTATAACAAAATCCACTTTTTTTTTTTTGCTATATCATGTTGTGTATGATATATTTTTATTATATATTTATTATATATTTTTGTATCGCATTTGATACATTGGGCGTTTTGGCAACTTTTTGTTAACGACAATGTTAATTTTAGGCAAAAAAAAATAGTTTTGTCCATAACATTTTGAAATTATGGTAAGTATTGATCATGTTAATGAGATAGAGGTTTCAGAAACTCATGTATCAAATATAATACAAAGGGCATTGTAGGGTTAATTGTGTTAGTTAACATCTCTTTAAAATTTATAATCTCTTCGCAAGATCATATTTTGAAAGTCTGGATTTGTTGCCTGGTCATTTGGAAGATAAAACCCGCCATATTACCAAACCTGTCGTGTCGTCAAACATATTTTTAAGTCTTAAATTAGCCCAGAGTTTCTGTTTGATGATAAGCATGTCGTTTCCCTGCTGTTTGTTGTGAAAAAGGCTATACTGACGCACCTCCTTTATAAACTTCAATGTTGCAGTATGTGTGTCCTGTTATTCTCAGGAAAATATAAGGTGTGTTTATGTACGTGTATGTACTTGCAGTCAGCATTAGCTCCAGTATTAGCCTGGTGAAAACTATTAAACTCTTATGTTCCATTATATGTGTGAGCTTAGCCACTGAATGTTATCTCTGTAAGTCAAGGTGTAATGAATGACTAAACAAGAGTCAGTATAAAAAGATGCTTTCTTTTTCTGTTTTCTCTGAACAGATCGTGAGGACCAATCAATTCTTTGCACGTGAGTACTGCAACACTTAACTTCTCTCCTCTGCTTGTGTCCTAATTTCTTTGCCAGGGCAGATGGTTGAACTGGTCTTTAAGGTGGTTCTACAGATCAACCAGCTTGATGGACTGGAAAATGAAACTGTCTCAAGACAAGGATTATATCGCTTCACCTTAATAGAGTTGCACTATATAAAGACCGCTTGTCCTTGAAATGCCTTTAAGTATAAGTATCTTTTACAGTTATGAGTACTTTACGAGGATTATTTCTAGTAATTTTTTTCCATGTCTTTTCATGTTCCTCTCATTTGGCCAGCTCCCTTTATCCTGCCATGTTCTATTTAAAGGTTAGTTTCAAATAGCTTTTTGCGGATGCTGGGCTTTTACAGCGGCTCTACCCAATACCGAGGGAGTTATGAGTGTGGTTTGGTGGCAAGCCTTCATCTTCTTTGGCAGAGGGTAATTAAGTACCACTGTCTTTCTTGGGGTTTGATGCTGCCAATGAACAGATGAGAAGCAGTTGCATAATATGTCCTAAATTCGGAAAACTGCACCCCCTGTTGGTGAAAAGGCGCCCTTTTAAGAGTTTAGCCCCACAGTTTAGACGGTCAGCCAGTTTAGAGAAACATCTCCTCCCCATCCTGCTCTAAGGAAAATTACTCCTAAAGAAACACAGATGAAAAAAGGTTGCTTATGACCTACATTTTTGCAGCTTAGTTGTAATATAGATCACTTTGATCCAGTTAAAAGGCCACCATGCCTTTAAGCATAACAACGCATAGCACAGAATTATATAGTGCATAGTTTAGAATAACATTTGGAGGTCCAGGTCTTGTGTGAGCAGTCAGCGTCTGGTATGTAACGATGCATAGTGTTTTATAAATGGTCAAATGTGGCAAGAAACCATGTATTAACTATGTATGATGTATTCCAGTCACTAGAGTTGACTGTAAAAGTAGGGTCTAACTGCATGAAAACAAGCCACAGAAATGTTCTTTTAATTGTTTTCATCTTTAGGTAGCGCCTATTCAAAAGCCACTGTGTTACAAAATGTCCATATGGTACATATCATAGGACAGAAGAGGGAATATCCAGGAAGACTGAGACCTTGAAGAGTCTCTCATTTAAGTTTTCAGAATCTAGTTCGACTCTCTAGATCTGTGAGAAAATGAGAGGCTAGACATAAAAATAGTTCCCAAAGTCAAAGGTCCTTTAAACCACATGCTTGGTGAAAGAGAGAATATTCGAGAAAACCAATGAATGATTTCTGGGAGACTTATTCAAAGAGGATTCGTGTCTTCGTAGTAAAACAATGAAGACATCAAACCACACTTGGATGAGTACCTGTTTGACCTATATTCCTATGTTCGTACACTGCACTCGAGGACTCACCCGTGCAGTTGTAGCTAAAACTGCAGTGCACAGCTAATAGTGAGTTAGACTAAAGCCACTGGTATGTAGATGGATGTAGTGTCACTGGCTTCTTTTCGCTGCTGGCTCTGGTTTTCTGGGCTCCAGGACCCGACTGTGGGAGTTGCGGATGGCCGTGCCTGAACACAGTTATCATTAAGGACAGCCCAAAACTGGGGTCTGGAAACTTTGGAGACTGACTCTCCAAACCACAGGGTTCTCTAGCAAACAGACTAACAAACAAATGGATTGATTTTTACAAAAACAACAGATAGCCTGATGTTTAGTTACTCTCTCTGTTTTCTTTTTTGTTTCTATTAATTGTGTCCTTGGAGTTCAGCCAGTCACTCTTAACCACAATAATGATGAGTGAAAGTTGTCTTGGTTAGGGCTTTAGGGTTGTTTTTTCTGTACCTTGGTAAACTGTGGAAAACTCATACATAATATTTCCTGTTATGTGGCTATGCTTCACAAGTGAAACCTTGTAATTCAGGTCAGAAACAAAACCTGTTTTTTTCTCTCCCTTGTCATGCATTGGCTCACATTTTCTCACTCTATTCATGTGTGTTTGTCTTTACTCTTTCTTTTCAGAGGTGAATCAGGCGCTGGCAAGACAGAGAACACGAAGAAGGTCATCCAGTACCTGGCCCACGTTGCCTCCTCACACAAAGGACGCAAAGATCACAACATTCCTGTGAGAGCCCTACTGCCTACGTTTCTCCTACACTAAACATGGTCCCCTCTCCTCTAAAATTCATATTTCATTGAAAAACTGACTGGCTTTATCACTGTGTGAATTACCTCTCAGTATTATTGCTGTGTTTTAAAAAATGTCAGAAAGCTTGAGAAGGTTGATCTCTGTCGTACAGTGATTTTATCTTACATGTTATATATACAGCCCATTAGTTTAGCTTGGCACAAATCAGGAAAAAGTAACAGCCTGGCTCTCATTTGTTTAATCCATGCAAAAACTAAAGTGTAATTGAGTTATTTATGTGTAACACTTTTCTTGCCTGGGACCACCAACCTGCATGAAACTCTGCTGGTTTCCTTTCAAATACTCAGAGGCAAATGATAGTCTAGCATGTAATGCTCCATAAAAAGGTGTAAAGTCATTACATTGTGGTTTCTGCGTGGATTAACACACCTGAGTAGTTCATTTGTGAGGTACAGTCACACTAGAGAAAACAGTGGAGACCGCGGCACCAGAGTTATTGTGTCCGGGTGCAATTAAATTTGTGATCTCACTGCCTTTGAAATGGTGCTTCAATGAAGGGGACTGGGGTGTGTGAACATGTACAGTCAGTTGCCATATAAAAAGTGCCTTTGGTGCATTAAGACAACAATAAAGCACCCTGCTATCAGTTTATGTTAACTGGGTGTATTTGGCAATTACAGGAAATCTGTTTGCGATAGTACAGTAATTAACAGTCAGTGGTAAATTGGCAAAAATTAAGTTGTCGTGTACATACACAGAAATTCACATTAACTATTTACATGCAGAATCCTGGCACAACGTCATAGATGTGAATCTCAGAAATTCCTCCACAAATAGTGACGTAGTTGCTGCAGGATGGTGCTTTAACTACAAAGTGCCAACATACTCAGCAACCTTTCTTTTCTGTTGGAGTACACCCAGTTTGCAACCAGCTCAGTTGCTGCAACCAACTGACTCAGATTGATTGTAACGTGTCGGAGACATGTTGCCTCCCACCAGATGACCAATGCAGTCACCTAGCAGTCAACTTCGGTTGCCATATCTTCTTGCATTCAGTTGTTGAATGTGAAAAAAAATTAATGCAGTTATCAACACAGATTGCTATCCTGTTTTTACTCTAGTGTGACTAGCCATTTCTGTTAGCTAACTGTTTTCTTGTTCAAGAAGCTAAGCTAGCTTCAGGAGACATGAAACTAGCTTAGCGCTCAGCTATAAAGTAAACTTTTTTAATGCTGTTGTGTTCTACTTAATCCTAAAGTAAAACCTTAGTAAAAGTTAACCTAAAATGTGTTGCTTTTGCTGCTAATGCTTTTATGAGAGGCTAGCGAGCGTTGGGCTAAGTTTGCTCTGGTGTACTCTTTCTTATGGCTTTTGTCTGACATAAGAGCTTCAGGTTTTAACACTTGCATTTGTTTATCCATAACAAACAGCCCGATTCTCCCAAAGCATTCAAACTACAGGCAAGTGTATCTCCAGCTTTTTCCAAAAACAGTGTGCCGTCCGTTTTGTCTGTGTTTGTGTGTATTTGCATGCCCTTCTCTCTAAATCTCTGCTGCTTCTGTAATGATGATGACGGACTAATCTAAGCTTCTTTCTTTATGAGGTATTTGTTTGTGCTGGCTCGGTGTTTTCACATGATTATTTGAAACCAAGTGAATCTGTCCGTCGGCGTGCGGGCTCACGATATTAAAAACTTTGTTTTATCAGTTGGTTTGGGTTTATTAGAGCTGAGGAAAACTGAGAGGTTTTATTGGGAACATATGTCAGTCAAATACCTGTTGTTAAAACTGTTCATTGAGCGCTACGGGAGCTTAAATGAACCCTCTCTGGCACAGTTTTGTGTTCTTATTCACAAAGAGCGGTGTGAAAATCAGATGACGGCCACACTAAACATCTCTCCTCAAACTTCGTGTTTCATATTTTGTCAAAGTAAATATTTTTATTTCAAATATCAATGTGTAAATGGTGCATATATATTTCTGCATGTTTTCCTGTCGTTATGCGCTTGATGCATGTTTGTAGTTTGAAGAGCATGATCACTGTTGGGATTGAATGTTACAGCCTCACGTGGATTTTCAAATATTAAGTCACAGATAAGTTTGAAAAGTACCGAAAACTCCCGAATTCCATCTTCTGTTTGTTGTGCTTTCTCCAAAACTATTTTCTGGCTCTCCTTGTCTCTACTTGATTTATTTGGTAGCTATTTATCTTTCCCCCTAAACCAATACCTGATGTTTCTTGGTCTTCAGAAAATCTAATAACTGTAGAAAAAGAGGGCCTCGTAGAAGTCCAATAACCCACTTGTGCAAATGTAATCTGAGTAAATGCCTGTTTAATATACTCTCAGTAGCTGAAAGTGAGTAGCTGTAACTAAGTGCCTCAGCGCTCCCTTGCCAGTGTACACCATCCACGCTTTCCTCCTTAATGCCGCTTTACCACTGCATTGCATTAGAGTGGCCTCTGAGCGCAGGAATGTAGAGCCAGGGATTGAGGGGGAGCAAAGATATGAAGCAGGAGAGGAGACTGTAAGGGGAGTGAAGATGGTGGTGGTGAAGAGGTAAAGCAGACCTAAAGGGAGGAGACTATATGAATTCTCTCTGTAAGAAATATGAATGGAAATGCCATTTGTAGAGGGATGTATGTACTGGTTGGAATCAGTTACTCCCAGCTTTTGTCAGTGAACCTCATGCCTGTCAGGGTACTTGAATGGAGAAGAATTCCAGACAGCTCATTAGGCAGACATATGTAGCAGACTGCACACACATACTGAAGTGGCATATGAAGATTCAAACTGTTCATAATATTTGTATATTTTTGCACATATTATATTTCCATATGTGGCCCATATGTGTGCTCAGAGGGTTTAAACTTTTGTATTAACGCTACCCAAGCTCAGTATTCTTGTTCAGAAACCTCTTTTCTCCCTTTTGGTATCATATGGAACGAGGACAAGCTTAAAAGATGGTCCCCTAGAAATGCTTTTTTGTTCATATTTGGACTTATTTCTGCTCATAATTTCTGCAACACTGAGACTGCTTTTGTGGATGTTCAGTACAACATAGGATAGAAGATCAGGTTGCTCTTGTTCAGTCACCCAGCTCAGATCTTTTTTGATTTACCTTATTTGTTCTGTTTTACTCTTTCCTTCCTCCATCCGTGCTATAAGCTAAAGTACTATTACCTCTTCGTCTTTGAAATATATTTGGGGGGATTTTGTTTAAATTAGGTAATGTCGCTAAGATGCAGACAGGAAATGAGGAGAGACATGCGGCAAGTGGACGTGGGTCATGAGTCAAGCCGTGCCTGTTAAAGTTATGTGGTATCCGCCTTTAAACAGTAAGCTGCTGGCTCCCTGTTGTCTCTCTTTGTGTCGGTCTCATTTTTCTATTTAAAGTAGACCTATTGTGCTTGTCCTTGTTTTCAGTAGATTACTCGAGTGGTGAATGCTCATAGTTTCTAATGAGGTCCGCAATTGTATAAGTAATCACTATGAGCCAAAGGCTCAGGCGTCTTACTGCTCTTGGTTTTATTCACTTTTTTCAAACACTGGGCTCTGTATGATGTCACGGAGCTGGGATGTCCCTAATTTGGTCATCTCAGGCACACAGCTCTAGCTGTGAGCACAGAAGCCCCACCCAGTTGGCTTCACATGGGGTTGGACTTCATTAAAAATTAAATTGAATTTATTGAAATAATTGGGAAAAAATTAATTTAATTAACAATTAAATTAATTGAAAATTAATTAATTTGAAAATTGAAATTTTTATTGATAATTTTATGAGATGTGAGTCTGAGGTTCTTTTTTCCTTGTTTTTTTGTGATTTTTTTTTTTCAAAATTTTTAATTTTTATGTCACAAATCAACTTCAGTGCAGTTGCCATGAGGCTATGGTTTAAGCTGGGCTCTTAGCTGCCTTAAAGTCATGAGCTGTAACAAAACCTGATTGCTGATATGCTGGGAAAAATCCATATCATTCCAAGACCTCATGGAAAGGGGACGGAGTCCAGGTTGGATGTCTGCTGAAATTAGCAAATATGGTTTGCTAGAAATCATATTTGGTAGATGAACTAAAACAGAAAAGTTACTATAATAGAGTCCAAGAATGAAATTATGGCGCTTGAAATAAGCATAATAACTTCAATTTAAGAACAAAGATGGCTAACCCATATTTCCTTTAATGGCCATTACTGACCAGTTTACAACAAGAGCCAGCTTGGCAGCAAGTTAGAGTTAAGGCATAACTTAATCTGTTCCCCCTGAGCAGTCAAAGTCCAGAGGAATATCCTCAGTAGATTTTAACCACTCTCTGATTTGCAGTAGAGACTATTTTGGGCTGTCATGCCCTGGATATGGAAGGTTATCTCATGTGTCTGGGAGTCAAAGGTTTCATAGGAATGTCTCTTTCCAAACCTGAGAGGAAGCCATCATTATCAGAGTGTTGGCAGACTTTTCGGACATACGTTACAGGGTATATTATAACAACGAGAGGAATGCGAAGCCCGGAGGAAGCATCTCATTCATCAACCCAAGCTAATCACTCACTTTGGGATATGTGGCAAACACCGTCTCTGTAGTGCCTTTGTGGTTTCACAAGTTCTCTAAAACCGTTTGGTTGGCTTGGCCCCCTAAAAACCTTTCGAGTTCCCCAGAGAAAATTCACATTGTACTGCAATTGACTAAAGTAAAGCCAACAATCATGATAAAGAGCTGATTGTCTGAAAGACTAGTTTAGCATATTGACTTGGCTACATTTTTTCTCTATCTGCTTTTTTATGAAGATTTGATTTTGCCTTGCCAATTTGTGGATATTTTGAAAGATACAAAAAATAGCGATAACAAGAAAATATTCAGTTGCATAATGTACACGTTTGACAGCTAGTTGGCTTCTTACCTCGCTTTCTTTCTCCACAGGGTGAGTTGGAACGCCAGCTCCTGCAAGCCAACCCCATCCTTGAATCTTTTGGCAATGCCAAGACAGTGAAAAATGACAACTCATCTCGCTTTGTGAGTTCACATTTCTTGTTTAAATGATCATTTTCCAGATTTAAACACATGAGCACGAACAGATATCCAGAAGGGAAAAACATCGAGTCTGTTATGAGGTTGTAAAAACATTGTGTCTTCGTGTTAAACAGCTTTAGCATGCAATGTTTGATCCCACTCAAGGTTTGACATATATTTAGTTACAGAATCTATTCTAAATGTTTTATGCAAAAACATCAAACATTTGACTCTTCCTTTTTTTTTCCCCCTGAGATAAATTGATATGCTCTTATTTGGGGTAAAACTAACCGTTTCTGGTCTTTCAGACATACTGTGGGTCGTTCTTACATGAATGTTCCTCAAGACGTCATTCAAACATTTCTGCAGGATTGTCAGAACGAGCCACAGTACTCATTCAATCAATTACAGCAATTTGCAAATGTATTGAGTCATCTCTTTTTATTTTGCTTCAAAGAAGCCAGACATGTCATTTTTAAAGTGGTTTTAAGCAATAGTTCTCCAGGCTTTCTAACGGTCTTTCAGCGTATTTCTTTTGACATTGGCTTCAGTCCAGTCCTTGTGCCTGATCATTTCAGAGGAATGTTTTTGTTTGCTGAGCTACTTAATACTCACCTGTAAATCAGTCAAGCATAAAAGAGTCACCTAACTCAACGTGGGATTAACCCATGTTGAGTCTGCACAATTTAAAATTATATCTTTAGGCACTTTGATACTAGCAGCAACCTTTGGTTAAAATTGCCATCAGTATGTACAGAGGAGGTGAAGGGAGAAGTACAACAGTGAAGGCTCTGTTGTGGTTTGGGGATTTTGTGTCACCATGCAGTACCACCTGGAAAGTGGCATTGGCACTGGCTTTATTTTTCAGCATGACAATGATCCCAAACACACTGCCAATGCAGTAAAAGCATACCTGGATAGAAAAAGGCAAAATGTAACTGTATCAGTCAACAAGAGCTTTAAATGTCATTCAAGAAGCCTGGAGAACTGTTCCTGAAAAATTACTTCAAGAGTAAATTACGTCAATAGAAATTATAAGGAAGCTGCCTAAGAGAGTTCAGGCTGTGTTGAAGAATAAATGTGGTCATACCAAAACTGACTCTCCAGATTGCTAGAATTGTGCAAATTCTGCCTTAAGACTTTTGCACAATACTGTACTGCTACTCGATTTGACAGTGTATAAAGGACCAGTGACTTTACAGACTTGTACATTGTTGAAAGCAATATGCAAACCTTACTAGATCCAAGTAAGATTGCTCAGAAAATTTACCAAAGAGCACATTCACACATGTTCAGCCTCTGTCAGGTTAAATGGGAAGGGTGCATTTCTGAATGAGGTTTTTGTGAGATTTTGATTGGCATGGTGGGTGGAATATTGTTACATTTGCAGATGCAGAGTACTGCAAAGTTTTCTCCATATTCACCCATGTAGATGAGAGTAGTGTCGGTCTTCTAATCCAACTCACAACACTGTTTAATAGATTTTTGGGGATTTTCAGTTTGACTAATGCAACTTTGAAAGATTTTATAAAAATAAAAATGTTGTTCATAGGTCTTGTTTCATAAGTGGACTGATGTCATGCTTCTAATATTCGCTTATTTCAGATCATGTTGAGATGAGTTACAGTAATCGCAACAATTCTCACTCTAAACATTTAACATTTTTTTGTGACTAAGTAAACCATGTGGTCAAGATTAACCACCATGGAGCCTGGGTCCTCGTGAATCACCGTCTGTCTGGGATGCAGAGCAGTGAATACCAGGAGACAGATGGGCACAAATATTCACGCACACTTGCTCACAATCACTGTCAGGAAACCGCACACATGCCTGAGATTCTTTCTGACCTGTCAACCTGGTATTTCCTAATATAGACATTTTGTTCTTCACCACATTTCTGTCATCTGCAAGGACCTACAAGGTGGTACTTAAAACGCAGCTGTGCCCAGGGGGAGAAAAAATAAATAGAGGACAGCTGCAAATACACATATACATAATAACGTATAAACACTCATGCATCACAGGCTTTGTGATTATCTGCGAAGTTCAACAAATGTCTTAATTTCTCTTAACAGCGTTTTGTTTCTTGCAGGGAAAGTTCATCAGAATCAACTTTGACGTCACAGGCTACATTGTTGGGGCCAATATTGAAACCTGTATCCTTATTACTTGCAAGGACTAAAGAAGCAAAGGGATAAATCCATGTTTAAAAAAAAAAAACAATGCCGAGGGCTAAAAGAGAGGATGCTCACTGAGATAAGAGAGCAGTGAGGGTTGTATATATCACCAGAGCTTGGGCTTAACCACAAGAATGTAATTTCCCAGAATAAACACGAGGACACTGAGCCATAGACAAGCAACACTGTTATTGTTACGCCTCATTTTTATGTGTTGGTTATTCATGGTGAGAAAACAAATACACAAGTCTATTTTTTTAGGTGAAATTTCTGTGTTCTAACACAAAAAAAAGATAGTTTCCCGACTTATTCGTAGGCCTCCACTGGAAACAGAGAATTACCAAAAATTGCAATAGGTAAACCTTTCCAGTCAAACTGCATGTGGCAAAACAGGAGCTTCTTCCTCATTAGTGGAACCACAGAGTCATATTTTAGTTTTGTAATTTCCTTGTCAGGACTTAACTTTTGTTCTCAGATCTTCTGGAGAAGTCAAGAGCCATTAGACAGGCCAAAGATGAGAGGACCTTTCACATTTTCTATCGCCTGCTGGCAGGGGCTGGAGAGCATCTTCGAAGTGAGTGTCTTTGCACTGCTTTTAAAGTACAGGCAGTGAGAGTGAGCTGATTAAATTGGTGTATATAGAATGTTGTGCTGCTAAAATTGTAGACAAACAAGGAGTTTGTCAGAGTTTCAGTCTGAGTCTGACTTTATTTAATATATACTTATATGTATATAAATGAACTTGCTATTCAGCTGGATCATTGTGCTGTTCCTGGCTTTTTCCCCTTCAATAAAGAGATGAAATCTCTGTTTTATGCTGATCGCCTTGTTCTTCTCGCTCCTACTGAACAAAGATTACAGCCACAGTCGGACAGATAAATGGTGTCAGAACTGGGACCTGGCAGTAAATATTTAAAAAACTAATATCAACAGATTCACCATAAATAATCAAATCACTTAACACAGGATAAGCTGTACCTGCCTTGTTACTGCTATGAGAGCATTAGGAAGCTCAAGATATTAGTGAATGTCATAAAAATAAAACATCTGAGACAAATGTTACAACTTTCAAATTCCAAGTAAAATCTTGTTTAACTCTTTTCCGCTTGAAAGCCAACTATGAGTAACCCTTGAAGCTCTTTTCTGAGCTGAGCAGCTTCTGTCATATTTCAGGCCTTTCAGGCCTTATATAACAAAATGACTGGGTATCAGAAGTTAACGACGATGGTCTCTGCCCATGCAGCTACTCTTGGAAAAACACGGAAACTATTCTAATACCAAAGCTTCAAAACTTGTCACTAAGGCTAGAGTGAAGGTCATCAAATGTTGTGTTTATGGGGGAAAGAGGTGAAATGTTTGATAGTATCATCCTGCCCTGGATGAACATCCAATAGAGTTTCCATGCAGAGTTCTGCAGATACATTTTAGATGTACACAGCAAAACACCAACAAATGCCTATTGTGCAAAATTTAGCAAGATACCCACTGATCATTAATATTCAGAAAGGAGCACTCGGATGTTTTTAACCACCTTAAGTCCAGCCCCCAACACGCTCACTGCTCCAAAGCCCTCCAAACCCCAGAAAAGCCCAGACAAGAGCCCCTTATGTCAGATGGTACAAAAGAACAGAAACAAAAAAACACAGATGTTTATTAAAGTGCTTTTAGCATCATCCTTAATTTAAAATATGTTCTACAGTTTAAAGAACATCTCTTTTTTCCTTTCCTTCCTTAGCGGATCTGCTCCTCGAAGGCTTTAACAACTACCGTTTCCTGTCAAATGGTAACATTCCCATTCCGGGCCAGCAGGACAAGGAGAATTTCCAGGAGACGATGGAGGCCATGCACATCATGAGTTTCTCCCATGACGAGATCGTCTGTGAGTTATAGTTCCATCTGTGCTCCATTCCTTTGGAAATCCAGGTTCCTCAGACACTGCTTTTCCTCAGACGTTGCCTGACACTCAGTAAGGTTTTTATCTCATCCTGTTTTTGTCAGGCATGTTGAAGGTGGTCTCTGCAGTGCTGCAGTTCGGAAACATTGTTTTTAAAAAGGAGAGAAACACCGATCAGGCTTCCATGCCTGAGAATACAGGTAAACGACAACCAGTCGAAATAAACAAACATAACTCTTCTCACAGTTTCTGATTTTAAAAAGCTTTCAAATACAGCAGGTGCTCTGTATAGTCACATATTACTGCACACGCTGTTTTTCTTTTTCTTCAAGCACATGCTTTATAACATCACACTCAGATGTTAGATGTTGGGATGTCGAGATTTTCAAGATATTTGCAAACACAGAGTTTATGTTAAAAAAAAAAAAAAACTTTAATTGTATTCTTTATGTTTTGATTTCTCTTATATATAAATAAGTGGCATGGTTTGTTTTCGCTACTTTTCCCAGCGGCACAGAAGCTCTGCCACCTGCTTGGAATGAATGTTATGGAGTTTACCAGAGCTATCCTCACCCCGAGGATCAAAGTGGGGCGAGACTATGTGCAGAAGGCACAGACCAAAGAACAGGTAAGGTGCCATCTATGGCCAGGTTGTACCGGCAAGTCAACCTGGAGGATATATTTGTAGTTCGAGCCTTGTAGTGTATGGCGCGAGATCACCTGACCAAAGCAAAATGGAGAAGATGCAGAGGTCTACACAGAGCTTCACGTTTAACCTCTGATGACATTTTTGTCACTCTGTCCCAAGCGGACCCTTGCATCGTCCCAGAACATTAGTGTAAAACTGTGAGAATAATTAAGCAAATCTCCATATTATTTCATTGAATGTCAGGAAATCATGACAGATTTTCTTAAAACTGTTTTAAATCTTAAACTTTTCAAGTAGTTTTTATTGCATGAGCAGCATTATTAAAACCCTCAAAGCTAGAAGCCAAAGTGTGGAAACGCTTTATATTCCTGATTACAAAAAATCCAAATCAGTAATCAGTTTAGTTGAATTTTAAGTTGTTTTTATAAGAACTTATTAAACTAAATGTTTCATAATAGCTATGTTTGTATTCCGTTTTTGTCTTTTTATTTGCAGCTTGAAAAGGTTAATTTCCAGAGTGCTTAAGGGTACACTTCATTTTTGCAAACTCAAACCATATGTTTGAACTGGTCCACCAGCTGGCTAATGGATTGTCCTAATTGTGGCCCACTGTCTGACATCATGCTCCAACACTCCAGACTAAAACAACAACACAGTGTTTTCTTATGTTGCACTCGTGTCTGTTTGTCTCATGTATAATTCATGTTGCTGTCCGCACTTTTCTGCTCTCTTTGTTTTACCTCAGGCTGACTTTGCTGTCGAAGCCTTGGCTAAGGCAACATATGAGCGGCTGTTCCGCTGGCTGGTCCATCGCATCAACAAGGCGCTGGATAGGACCAAACGGCAGGGGGCGTCTTTCATTGGCATCCTGGACATTGCTGGCTTTGAGATATTTGAGGTGCTTGTTGTGGTGCTTTTAATAGTGACAGATGCTTTTCCACAACATACAAAGTGACTTCTGGCAGATGTAGTTTTGTATATAAAAACTAGTATAAAGTATAAAAACAGACAGGACAAATGATCCAGCGAAAGGATAAGCGAAGAAATAAATCACATGTAAAAAAAAAAAAAATACCAAAGATTTACTTCTGATATTCACTTTCCCACCAGCTGAACTCATTTGAGCAGCTGTGCATCAACTACACCAACGAGAAGCTGCAGCAGCTCTTCAACCACACCATGTTCATCCTGGAGCAAGAGGAGTACCAGAGGGAGGGCATTGAGTGGAGCTTCATCGACTTCGGCCTCGACCTGCAGCCCTGCATCGAACTCATTGAGAAGCCAGTGAGTTTTCTGATCTGCTGTCACCATGTTGGTCCTTAGAGTGTCTTTGTTGGTTTGACTCATGTGCTCTCGTCTGTCCCAGGCCAGCCCCCCGGGTATCCTGGCTTTGCTGGATGAGGAGTGCTGGTTCCCTAAGGCCACAGACAAGAGCTTTGTGGAGAAGGTGCTCCAGGAGCAGGGAACACATCCCAAATTCTTCAAGCCCAAGAAACTGAAGGATGAAGCAGATTTCTGCATTATCCATTATGCTGGCAAGGTAAACATTGCGTAGTTCATTATGCTGTGTTTACATCAACACATGTCTTCTATCATTTAAAAATAAATAAATGTTGACACTTTCTGTCTGATGTCACTCTACAGGTGGACTACAAGGCAGACGAATGGCTGCTGAAGAACATGGATCCCTTGAATGACAATGTGGCTACACTGCTCAACCAGTCCACAGACAAGTTTGTGTCTGAGCTCTGGAAGGATGGTGAGTCGAGGCAGATGCCATTTTTTTGCCTTTAACTCAGGAATCGCTGCCCCTCTAAGATATGGGAATATAATCATGTTGCTTCATAGTGCTTTCTTTCTCTCTTACTGTCTGGTGTGTGGACCTTTGTTTTTACCTTCCCCTTTTTTTTTTTTTTTTCAAATTTATTTATTTTCTCCTCAAATCCTGTTGGTGGTTTTCCTTCCATTCCTTTCCCGTGTGGCCCCACTTTCTCTTATTTTTGTCTTTTACTGCATCTCAGAGGTACATAATTGTCAAAGAGCCTATTTTTATCAGCGTTTTCCTATTCTGCACTCAGATCCAGGTGAAAAAAAGGTTTCTTTCATTTCTTTAGTATTTCTTCCTTCTTTTGGTCCTGCTCTCTCTCTGAAAAATGTTTTCCGCCATTAATCCATCATCCACTATGTTTTCATCCCCTCGTTCTCCCAGCTTTATCAACCAAAAGTGTATTCTGTGTTGCTCTAAAATCAGCTCTGTGCAGTAGCAAAATCTTCTGGTGGTCTTGCCACTTGTTGCTCTGTCATTGAACTCTCCTTTTCTCCCTCTGTGTGATAGTGTTGTTTGGGGACTCCTGGTGTTGGTCATGGGTACTGCAGCAATGGGTATATCCTGCATGGGTTTGGTGTTTTTTCTAATGTCACCACAAAAATACATGCCCACTGCAACCGCCAATGTTTGTCACCTTCTCAGACACATACATATTTAAATCAGTCATCACACACATTTTCAAAAGCAACAAGCTGTCAGTTTCAGTAATGAGCTCTCTCCACTCACTGCACTTTATACATGTTTTGTTCTTTAAATTTTTGGTGTGTTCTTTCCACACTTCACTGGCCTTGTGCGACTCCCCCTGTCAGCCTCCTTCCTGATTTGTTCCCCTCTCCATATGCACTTTTGTGTGTGATTGTGTGGCATTTCACTGGTGCTAGTTTTGTGAACTACCTCTTCTCTCTCCTGGTGTGTTTACCAAGAGGAGGTGGAGAGACAATGCTCATATTCATTCTCCCTTTTGATGTGCATTTGATTTGAGTTTGCCTGGTTAAATATTCAAATCATGCCGACTTTGTACATAATGTCTTCTCCTTTCTGTTTCCCCCTCGTTCAGTGGACAGCATTGTGGGTCTAGATAAGGTGACTGGCATGTCTGAGATGCATGGCGCTTTCAAGACTCGTAAAGGGATGTTCCGCACGGTGGGCCAGCTGTACAAGGAGCAGCTGTCCAAACTGATGGCCACACTGAGGAACACAAACCCCAACTTTGTTCGCTGCATCATCCCTAACCATGAGAAGAAGGTACTACAGAACCGGGGACATCTGATTGGGTGTTCCCACTACAACTTTGAAAATGCTTAGCAGAGAGTGTGTTTGTAAATGGCCTGGTAAATGGCCTGTATTTGTATAGCGCTTTACTTAGTCCCTAAGGACCCCAAAGCGCTTTACACTACATTCAGTCATTCACCCATTCACACACACATTCACACACTGGTGATGGCAAGCTACATTGTAGCCACAGCTGCCCTGGGGCGCACTGACAGAGGCGAGGCTGCCGGACACTGGCGCCACCGGGCCCTCTGACCACCACCAGTAGGCAACATGGGGTTAGTATCTTGCCCAAGGATATTTGGCATGTAGACTGGAGCAGCCTGGGATCGAACCGCCGACCTTCTGGTTAGTGGCTGACCTGCTCTGCCACCTGAGGGGTGGGGGGGTGTGTGTGAGAATTACATCTGCACTAGAATACACCACTGAGCACACTTTATTTTTAGTCAAGAACCCAGGAGTTCCTGTCACTGATCTACTCGGCTCAATTCTCACATCTTCATTTCCAGCTGAAACACCAGCAGGGACTCAAATGTTTTTCCTCTTGGGAAAGAGAGAGATGTCAATATGCAGAATAGAGCATACTCTTGATCAGCAAATGTTCCTCTTCTCAGGCTGGTAAACTGGACCCTCACCTGGTTCTGGATCAGCTGAGGTGTAATGGTGTGCTTGAGGGGATCCGTATCTGCAGACAGGGCTTCCCCAACCGCATCGTCTTCCAGGAGTTTAGACAGAGGTAAGACTATAAATGTTCCCATTGCGGGTTGTTTTGGTTTTTTTTGGTTTCAATTTATTTAAAAACAAACCAATATGCTCTTCACCTGTTTTTCCCTCAGGTATGAAATCCTCACCCCCAATGCTATTCCCAAGGGCTTCATGGATGGAAAGCAGGCCTGTGTGCTCATGGTAAGTAGGCTTTAAACTTCTAATCGCACCCTTATAATGCCTGCTTCCTCTGCCGAAGTGACTGATCATTAGTGCATTCCCTTTTTCTCACAGATCAAAAGTCTGGAGCTGGATCCCAACCTCTACCGCATTGGCCAGAGCAAGGTTTTCTTCAGAGCAGGAGTCCTGGCTCACCTGGAGGAGGAAAGGGACATGAAGATCACGGACATCATAATCAGCTTCCAGGCCTGGTGCAGAGGCTATGTGGCCCGCAAGTAAGAAACGTTTTGTCATTATGAGTAACTGACCCTGGGGAAGCTTCACTCACATATAAAGTAAAGTGTAATTCTTGTCTTTAAGTGCGTTACTTTACACTTCTAGAGAATGAGTTGTGACTCTGCCGTTTGCTTGTAGGGCTTTTGCTAAGAGGCAGCAGCAGCTGACTGCAATGAGGGTGATCCAGAGGAACTGCGCTGCTTATCTTAAACTCAGGAACTGGCAGTGGTGGAGGCTCTTCACCAAGGTGAGCCTCGGTGTCCTCTCTGCAACTTCATAGCACTCTTTGTCATTTTCCTCCTTTGTTTTGATTTTTCTTACTCTCCACATTTCTACCATTTGTTTGTCCTCAGGTGAAGCCTCTGCTCCAAGTCAGCAGGCAGGAGGAGGAGATGCAGGCCAAGGATGAAGAGCTGAATCGGGTGAAAGAGAAGCATTTTCATGCTGAGCAGCAGCTCCAGGAAATGGAGGACAAACACCAGCAGGTAAACGGAACATTTTGTCCACTTTCTGGCACTGTTGCAGGGCTTCTATCAATGACCCTGGTTTATTTCTTTAGCTATATTTCTTTAGCTATAATTTAGCTATAATTTACACATGTCGTCTAATCATCTCATGTGGGGAAAATGATGCCAGAAAATAACTGCTCAGCTAGTCGACTTGAAACTCAGCTTATTTAGGTGGACACCAATAAACTAGATCAGATGAACCCACACAAAGAGACAGAGTTTTGGTCTATTAGAGGATTTAAATATAGGTGGTGAATTCAGTGATGAGAGATAACATTACTCTGAATTTTATTTAGTTGACATTTTTTTCTGAAATTGCCTCTGAAACACCTATTTCCCGTTGCTTGTAGCTGAATGCTGAGAAGATGGCCCTGCAGGAGCAGCTTCAGGCAGAAACAGAACTCTGTGCTGAAGCTGAGGAAATGAGAGCCCGTCTCGCTGCCAAGAAGCAGGAACTCGAAGAGATCCTCCACGACCTGGAGGCCCGAGTGGAGGAGGAGGAGGAGCGTGCCTCTCAGCTGGGAACGGAGAAGAAAAAGATGCAGCAAAATATTTCCGTAAGCAGGAAAACAAAACATGGTAATTTAAATCTTAATATGAAGGGCGTATTGCCATGTTAAACATCCAGATTGTCATTTATCTGCACACAGGACTTGGAGCAGCAGCTGGATGAGGAGGAAGCAGCCAGACAGAAGCTCCAGCTAGAGAAGGTCACCATGGAAGCAAAGATGAAGAAGATAGAAGAGGATGTTATGGTGTTAGATGACCACAACAACAAATTAATGAAGGTCAGGATGGATGAATTGGAAACCATTGCTGTGTAAATCAAGCACAGTGGTAATTTCTTCTGAAGATGATAACTAAACTAATAGTTTCATATTGTTCACCACTGTTGTGAACACAGGAGAAGAAGCTGCTGGAGGAGAGGATCTCTGAGTTCACCACCAACCTGGCAGAGGAGGAGGAGAAATCCAAGAGCTTGCAGAAACTCAAGACCAAACATGAGGCTATGATCACAGACTTGGAGGGTGAGAAGAAAACCCAAAAGGGGCAGAGAGCATCGTGCAACTTATGTGTAATACGGCATCTTTTTTTTTTTCTCATCCCTGTAATTGAATTTTTTAATTTTTTTTCCAGACCGTCTACGCAGGGAGGAGAAGCAGCGTCAGGAGCTGGAGAAGAACCGACGCAAGATGGAGAGCGACTTTACTGAGACAAACGATCAGATTTCTGAGCTGCAGGCCCAGATTGCTGAGCTCCGTGCCCAGCTGGCTAAGAAGGAAGAAGAGCTCCAAGCAGCTCTCGCCAGGTCTGTGTAAACACTTTGCCCTGGAGATTTAAAAAATCTTAACATAAGATAAGATAAGACTTTACTGATCCCACGGCAGGGAAATTTTTGTGTTACCTCAGCTCAGGTACAGATAGCAGAAGGAAAATACAAAAAATACAAATAAAATACAAAAAATATAAAATAAGTAAGATAATACATTATATACAACGGTAGCATACACAGTATGTGATTATGGTTGTGGAAATATGCAAGACATAAACTATATAGTTATGTTATAACTATTCTACCACTACTATTCCTATGTAAGTAATAGATATCTATAAGTAGATATCGAAGTAGATAATTTGAAGAGTGCATTTAGGAATTCTTCACTAATTCCTTTTTTTCTGGACTTCTTTCTCCCTTTAAGGATTGAGGAAGAGGCTGCACAGAAGAACCTGGCCCAGAAAAAGATCCGTGAGTTGGAGGCTCAGCTCTCAGAGCTGCAAGAGGACTTGGAGCTGGAGAAACAGGCCCGTGCCAAGGCAGAGAAACACCGCAGGGATCTGGGAGAAGAACTGGAGGCCCTCAAGACTGAGCTAGAGGACACTCTGGACTCCACCGCCGCTCAGCAAGAGCTCAGGTAGAGACATTAGTATAGGAGCAAGTATAACACATCTGGTTGGGTGGTGTTTAGACAAGTAGACTAATCTCTCGTCTTCCTCCTTAGGACCAAACGTGAGACGGAGGTGGCCCAGCTTAAAAAGACTCTTGATGACGAAAGCAAAGTCCACGAACAGCAGCTTGTTGACCTGAGACAGAAACACGGTCAGGCCTTTGACGAGCTCAATGAGCAGCTGGAGCAGGCTAAGAGGGTAATTTTTCAGAGCTGGTATTCAGATTTAATTTTCTCATTTGTCAGTTTTCTTGACAGTTTGACTGTCTGTCTACAGAACAAAGCATCTGTGGAGAAGGCCAAACAGGCCCTGGAGTCTGAGAGGAATGAGCTGTCCATCGAGCTGCAGACGCTGATGCAGGGTAAAGGAGAGTCAGAACATCGCAGGAAGAAGGCTGAAGCCCAGGTCCAGGAGCTGCAGCTCAAACACTCAGAGAGTGAGCGCCAGAGGTTGGAGCTGGCTGAGAAACTCTCAAAAGTGCAGGTACAAATCTTAGAAAGCGCGAAGAACAGATGTAGTGATTCCTTCTGAGAGATGTCAGAATGATCGCGGTTGCATTTTTATAGAAGGCCAGGGATTAACTACTCAGAGTGTTGGGTGATGATGTGTCCTTGTCAGTGGTTTATGTTTTATGTTTTTCTTTTGCCCACAGACTGAACTGGAGAATGTTAACAGCGTGCTGAGTGAGGTGGAGGGCAAGTCCATTAAGGCAGCCAAAGACTGCTCTGCTGTAGAATCCCAGCTGCAGGACGTTCAGGTACGCTGCCACACAGCCGGGGTGTTCGGCATGCATAACACAATGTTTAATACTTTTGGTGTTAGTGTTTCTATTATAATAATCACTCTTGAGCAAACTGACAAAGACTAAACCTGAAGTCATCTTCTGTAAAGTTAAAGTTTGTTAATTTCTGCTTAATATGTACACTCTTAAGACATGTAGGGAAAGTACAACAAATACAATACAAGTCTTTATTTCAAGTCTTCAGAATATAACGATGAAGTATTTGTCGTTTTAGAGGTTTTTAAGTTGAACTGTAGTAGACTGACTTAACTGTGAAAGCATTGGTTTCACATTAAATCATGTTGTTTAAAAGTCTTAACAAGTAAACTTCCAAAAGAAGAGTTTTTCAGTGCAACCTTTAGCAGAAATATTTAAAAATGAAAGTATTGGCTGTTACAAACGTCTGACTCTGTGACAACATTGCTATAACTCTGCTTGTCCATCATTTCAACAGGAACTACTGCAGGAAGAGACGCGCCAGAAATTATCGCTCAACACACGGCTGCGCCAGCTCGAAGATGAACAGAACAACCTGAAAGAACAGCTTGAGGAGGAGGAAGAAGCCAAGAGGAACGTAGAGAGGCAGCTCCAAACGGTGCAGGCTCAGGTAAAACATAGACTTCTTCACATTGCAAGACACAAACCTGCTGCAAAGGATATGTGCATTTAGTTTTCTGTGGAAACTAGCAGTAGGCCAATCGTTTGAATCGCAAATCCACCACACAGCTGACATGACTTTATCCCTACCCCCTCAGCTTGCTGAATTGAAGAAGAAGGCGGAGCAGGATGCTGGCTCTCTGGAAAGTGCTGAGGAGGGAAAGAAGAAGTTTCAGCGGGACCTGGAGGGAGTGAACCAGCGCCTGGAGGAGAAATGCACCGCTTACGAGAAGTTGGATAAAACAAAGACGCGTCTCCAGCAAGAGTTGGATGACCTGCAAGTAGACCAGGACCACCTCCGACAGATCGTCTCCAACCTCGAGAAGAAGCAGAAGAAGTTTGACCAGGTAGGCCAAGTATACACAAGATAAGAGCCATTAAAATGACTCATGGAAGAAAAAAATAAAACCACTGCTGCACGCTGATTTTTTTATTTTAGTTATTTTTTATTTTTTTTATTTTTTTTGTAGATGCTGGCAGAGGAGAAGAATATATCTGCCCGCTATGCAGAGGAGCGTGACAGAGCTGAAGCTGAAGCCAGAGAAAAGGAGACCCGGACACTGGCTTTAACACGGGAGCTGGAAGCTCTGACAGAGACGAAAGAAGAGCTAGATCGCAACAACAAGCTGCTGCGGGCTGAAATGGAGGACCTTGTATCCTCCAAGGATGATGTTGGCAAGAATGTAAGTCTAGAAATGTTTCTTTTTTTCTTTTTCTCTGTAGAGGTATGTTCTGCGCCAGTGCTGTCTATCCTTCTGTTTTCATCATAAATGTGCTTATATGCAGGTCCACGAGTTGGAAAAGGCCAAACGTGCAATGGAGCAGCAGCTGGAGGAGATGAAGACTCAGCTGGAGGAGCTGGAGGATGAGCTGCAGGCCACAGAGGATGCCAAGCTGCGCCTGGAGGTCAACATGCAGGCCATGAAAGCCCAGTATGAGAGAGACCTGGCAGGGCGCGATGAGATGGGAGAGGAGAAGAAGAGGGCACTGGTTAAACAGGTACAAATATTCATCCATCCAACATTTAGCTGCTACATATAGATGCAGCATTGTTAAAAGGTGTTCTGATTCTCATGACTAAAGCGAGTGCGTTTATGTAAAATAGGAGGGAGTAAAAATGACAGTAGGTGGCTGCTGTTGCTAATTCGTAGCAAAATGCATGTTTTAGTTGCTCCAGGAGGAAAAAGTACCTACAACCTTGAAAATGTCCTAAATAGGTCTCGATGCAAGCTGGTTAAACTTCAGGAAGAACCAGAATAAGCGCCCTGTAGCATAAAGTCAGAAATGAGTTGAAGCTGTGCTTAAACATTATTAGTGGAGTGGAACATGTAGGTTTTCTTGGCTTTGAGCAAATCGACGTGCCTTTCAGGTGAGGGAGATGGAGATGGAGCTGGAGGATGAAAGGAAGCAGCGTTCTGCTGCCGTGGCTGGGCGCAAGAAGCTGGAGCTGGACCTGAAGGAGCTTGAGGCAGCCATCGACATGGCGAACAAGAACCGTGACGAGGCCCTGAAACAGCTGAAGAAACTTCAGGTGAATGTTACCTTTTTATATCTGATCTTTGAATGGGAAGCATGGGGTTTGGTCTCAGTTTTCTGACTCTTCTCACCTTTCTGTATTCAGGCCCAGATGAAAGATCTCATCCGGGAGCTGGATGACACTCGCTTGTCCAGAGATGAGATCCTCACCCAGAGCAAGGAGACTGAGAAGAAGCTAAAGGGCATGGAGGCTGACATGCTCCAGATGCAGGAGGTCGGCATACACTCATTCATTCACCTCTGTGTTCTGTGCCCCTGCTCTGTGGTCTACTTTAATTCACCGGATTTTCTTATTTATTGTTATGCAGGAGTTGGCGGCTGCAGAGCGAGTAAAGAGGCAGGCCCAGCAGGAGAGAGACGAGCTGCAGGATGAGATCAATAACCAGGCCGCCAAGAAGTAAGACCTCAGTCATTAGTAAAATGAGCAGACCAGAAGTGTGTTCAGTATCTCTACTTGTGCCATTTTAATCTCTGCTCTCCCTCCTTCCTCTTCTTAGCGCTCAGGTTGCAGAGGAGAGGAGGCGACTGGAGGCTCGTATTGCTCAGCTGGAGGAAGAGCTGGAGGAGGAGCAGTGCAACACTGAGCTGGTCAACGACAGGCTGAAGAAGGCAATGCTGCAGGTTTGTATGCACATGCAAACATTTTTAGAATCTGATTTGAAGTTCAGATGACTAAAGATGCTTAAACATTTCATATGTGGAATGGAAATAGCTGATTGATTCATTTTTACATTCAGACTGACCAGATGAATGTGGAGCTGACTGCAGAGCGCAGCACCTCTCAGCGTGTCGAGGGGGCTCGTGCCCAGCTTGACCGTCAGAACAAGGAGCTGAAACTGAAGCTGCAGGAGCTAGAGGGAACGGTCAAGTCAAAGTACAAGGCCAACATGGCCGCCCTGGAGGCAAAGATTGCTCAGCTGGAGGAACAGCTGGATATAGAGACCAGGTAAAAGCCACTGAAGCGGGACCAGATGGACACACAATTATTTCAGACTTCCTTCCATTTAAGCCAGCTTTCTTCTGATTGGCTATGTCTTGTAAATAGGGTAGACGCACAGATGAGTAGGGCCTGCGATGACCATATTAGGAATGAAACCATCTATTTAATATCATGCCTGAGCTTTTTGGGTCACAGGGATGATTTGTACATATGCTGACCTTACCATCTGAAACTTTGGCTGTGTGTTTTATATAAATGACAGGAAGTCTTTTGTCTGACTGTTATGTTTGTGGCTCAGGGAGAGGCAGACTGCCACCAAACTTGTGAGACGCAGCGAGAAGAAACTAAAGGAAGTCATCCTGCAGGTGGACGACGAGAGGCGCAACACGGAGCAGTACAAGGACCAGGTGAGAGTTTCCATCTTTACAGTAAACTCAGAGGGTCACCTGTCTCCCTGTTGTGGCTTTGCTGAGTATTTACATGATGACTATGAATATCTATGCATTATGCAACACAAGTCAAATATTTTAATGAATTGAAAATAAGGTAATGCTCCAAATCAAAACTGCCAGAGAAAATCAGATCTATTCTGACATTAGCTTTGTGGCCTTCATCAAAGGGAGAAGTTTTTGGGCTTCTAACTTTATCTGGGCTCAAACGAAAGTTTTAATTGTTTTATTCATTTATTTTTTTTATTTTTCTTCTCCTTCAGGTCGACAAGTTGAACTCTCGCATGAAGCAGCTCAAGCGCGGGCTGGAGGAGGCTGAGGAGGAGGCTCAGAGAGCCAACGCCAGCCGAAGAAAACTTCAGAGGGAGCTGGAGGACGCCACAGAGTCCGCTGATGCCATGAACCGTGAAGTCAACAGCCTCAGGAGCAAGCTCAGGTGAGAAAAGCACCTGTAACACAGCAGAGGCTTTCATTATTATACACTCATATTGAGCTAGCTGTAGCAGTCCTGCACAGATCAGCTGCAAGTGCAAGAAGAATGCAAACTGTACATGAATATAAATACCTACCTGCCATCCCCCCAGCTGCCCTCTTCTGTTTGTGCCAGCCATTTGGGTTGGACACAGTAGACAGGAGGATATTAACGGTTACACCCTTGTGCAATAAAGATGAGGATATATCACGATGAGATGACAGATCAGTTTGTTTCACTAACTCTACACAAGGTGTTTTAGCAGCTGTGGCAGTTTGTCTTGAAACAACTATAATCTCCACATTTCGACTTGCTTTGCATGATAGTGTTTTGACTTGAACCTCAATTTAAGAGCATTCGCAAAATGAGCAACAATTTATATATTTTTTCTTAATGTTTTCCTATTATTCCTTCGTAGACATCACACTTTAGTTTGAAAAACACATTACTTATGTCTTCTTGGGTTTGTTTGTTTTTTTGTTTTTTTAATTTATAAATGACTTTCTCTCACTTTCAGGCGTGGTGACCTCCCCTTCACCACACGCCGCGCCATTCCTCGCAGCAGTGGTGGCGGCGGCGAGAGTGAGGAGGAGAGCGAGGTGAAGAGCGAGACCCCCGAGCCCAAGCCTGAATGAACAGCGCCTCTCAACTCGTTTAAAAATAACATCATAAATAGACCCAAAAACACACGAGCACACATTACTGTAACTCCCTAAATGGAGACGCAAACATACAAATGTTGTCCAGATTAGCCACAGGGATGCAGATTCACATCTGATCTCGCTCTCTTTCTCTCTTGCAGTGATGATCTATGCATTCTCAACGCGCGCGCAAACACACACACCCCAGACGCACTTAAACTGGGACAATCACCATACTGACACACACACACACTTTTGTTTTTTGGGGGGGCCAAATTTCTCTGTTGCTTAATTTTTCATTCTCTTGGAAAAATGAAAATATTTTTATAAGGAAACATTCCACGTGTAATAGTCCCTTTAGGATCTATTTTTCTAACTGAAGAAAAAGAAGTATACATAAATGAAGACAGATTACTGGAAGGGGGACCAAAGTAATATCTCAATCTATAGAATAGTTTGGGGGTTTTTTGTATGCAGACCTTTTTATAACGGTTAAGAAAGGAAGTGCTTCATGTTTGTTATGCTCTCGCCTTGGCCTATAAAGAAGGTTTATATGCTGAAATGTATTCTAGCAATTTAGCTGCAGTTAGCACTCGTGACTATGCTTTTTGGGCTTGATCATTTTGTTACACACATTTCATGTGGAAACATTAAATTTGAAGGCAGATTTCAAGCAACAAATTGGCAACTTGTGAATCTATTGAAGGTATTTGATTGCGACTGTGCTGAAATTTCCTAATTTTTGCATTGCAGTTGGGTTGGGTTGGGGGGGGGGGGGCAATTTAGCCTAGATATTATCATAAACTGCTGCATTTGTGTTTCATTGACACGAAAAGCTTGAAAGTTTCGAATACACGGTGCACATCCCAATTTAGTATGTGTGCGCACACAGCCAACACACACTAAAGGCCTTAATTGTAGAAGAATTTCCTCCAGAATCTCCTGGGCAGGGACATTGTTTTTTCTGTTTATCCCCATCAGTGTTTTGTTTTTTTTGCTAATGTTCAGGGTGAATTTTAAATGGGGTGGTGGGGTAGTCTCTTTACTCACAGCACACACTGTATTCTCAGGGTACAGCTTGTTGACAGAAGTTGCTGATTTTTATCACAAACCAAAGGCACATTCATGTGAGGGATTGTAATTTATCACTTGTATGCTAAAATCTGACTGGCCTTTAAGATGTCATATACGCCAGGTTCTGAGTAGATGTTTCAGATAAACGAGCAGTCTGTGTCTAGATGATGGAGAAACCCTAACAAGCTGTGCCCGAGGTAGCCTTTGGCTCACACTGCTGGAAAGTGAGAGGAATGTGTCGTTACTTAAGACTTACAGCTCACAATTTAAACAATCACATCTTTCGCACTTAAAGGAAAATCCAAAAGAGGGGGGGGGGGGGAGAAGAAAAAAAAACTGCATCTCAAATATTGTCATGTTTTTCTGTCTGCTCCTCTGGAATGGAAATCATGTTGTGAAATGTTGGAATTTATTACAATTAAAGATGCTTTCTAAACTGCCACGTGTTGTCTGTTTTGAGTTTTTTTTTTAATGGCTTACTCCTTTGTTTACATCAGAGTTCACACTGAAAGAACAGGGTTAAGTTTGAAGGTCAGAACCAGACATCTCAGTGGTGGTTCACATTTGTTATTTATGAAGTGTTGTGTCTCCACCAGCAGAGGGCAGCCAGGGTTTTCCATCATGGTCATGAGGTGGCGCAAAAGCAGGTCAGAACCGGTTTAACTGAGTAAGAGTAAACGTGGATGAAAGACTTTATTTTATTTCTAGTTCAGACACTAATAGACGGTAACTTAAAAGAAAAGGAGAGAAAAGCTC
>VUQG01012929.1:34266-49548 GCA_015106755.1 Etia nguti
TGGCACCAAACAGAAAGGGAACAAAAAAAAAAAAAAGGAAAAAACCCCCCCCCCCCCCCCCCCTCCTGTATATGTAAATTGGAGTCTTAAACAGTAACAGGTCAAAACGCTACAAAAGTACTGCTGTATTTATTCATTTGGTATAGTTTCATTCCGATAAAAATCTTATTTTAAAGCTCAAAACATGTTTCGTTCAGTTTAAATAAATACAATGTAACAAATCTTACTTCAGTGGTTGACTTGGACTGAAAGTGTTGATTTTAAATGTTTTAAGTGCACTGCGTTTGTTTTGGGTTTTTATTTTTTTATTTTTACTCACCCTCGCTTTTTCTTGCGCACATCAGAGCCAGAAGCTGTTTAACCAATCAGAAGGCGGTATCGCAGGTGGGCGGTGCTTCCGCGCAGTTTCGACACGCTGAGTCTCAGAACAGGAACCGGCCGGTTTTAGCTTATCACAGAGAGAGAGAGAGGCGGTTGTCAGGTTTGATGGTACATTGCAGCACTTTAGTGGGGAGTGGTGGTCAGGTTTGTCTTCGCTCTGGTTAGAGTAGTCGGTAAGAAAAATTTGCGCTCACGCGTAACTTCGTTGGTGTTATTTATTTGGACTTCGGCGGGGAGAGAAAAACAATTGGAGGATAGTTAAAGGTGCGTTAGAGGGGGAGCTCAGCAGAGCCTCAATACACAACATTACAGACGATTTTCATCAATGTGCTCTTTATGTTCTTTTTAAAATGGTTTTGAAAACGTGTTGGCAGCTAATCTGTCAGGTTCTGCGGAAAGTCGAAGGAGACACCTGAAGGTGGCCATTTTTTTCAATATAAAAGTCATAGTAGGAAGACGAAATATATTTTAAACACAAAAATCACCACATCTGGTCTTTGGCAGGATTTTTTTTAAACCCTTCATGGGGCTGTTGGTGTAATTAGGTTGTTGAGTTACAGCATCTTGTTTTTGGCGCTTTCATTATGCATAAAATCCACAACTTTGCATGAGAACGGGACTTAAATGATTCAAATAAAATCAGTAAATTTGACTTAAAAGGCTGTGCTAGCTCCATGTAGATGAAATGACATTATTTATTAGATTATTTATTATCTTCATTGCAGACCTCAGATTTTAGTCTGAAAGCCCAGTAGTACAGATGTTCCACAGGGATCCCTCCTCGGTCCTCTTCTTTTTAAAACATTTTCTTTACCATATCAAACACTGTTTTCTCTGTCTTTACACAGATTAACTTATTTTGTATGTCTCTGGCTCTTGTCTTAATTCGGACGTTGCACATTTGGGGCCTGCTTTCGATGTATTTTAATTTTCTTTCATCTTAAGTAAGTACTTATTATTTTCTGATCATCAAAGCAGGGTGCTTGGAAGCCCTGGATGGACAGTAAATGAAATCTTAACACATGTGGAACACATCATAGAAATTGGAGATTTAAATTAATTGTGTGTGCAGAAATACTCCTGAGAGTGAGATCACGGCACAGTCTACAGTTGTTTTATTCACTTTATGTATTCATTTGATGCACGCTTCTCCCTCCTACCTGATGGTGCTTCATTCTCTTTATCACCGTGTGCTGCATTTCATCATCTCAACATAGAAAAAATGTGAGCAGGGATGTAAGGGTTTTATTTCTAAGGACAGCCAGTCTTTTCTTCGCTTACACTTAAGTGTGGAATGCCAGCTCACAGGGCTTTCCAGCGCTAGCTGTGTCACTTATGCACACTGTGAAACTGTTTTTGGATACTGTGCTCAAAACAAGTGTGAACAGTCTTTACTTTTGACGTACTTACTCATTCTCTTCACAGGCTCGTGAAGGACACGCAGCAGTGTGTCATGCACCGGGTCTATCCTAATTTGTAGCACGCTGATCTTTGGTCAGTTAATGAGTGGCCTTGTGTATCGGGTGGGGGCAAATAGGACACATAGTGTTGGTCAGGCGAGCTTTATCTCTTAGTCTTCTGTGTGCATGCTGTCCCCTCATTCAGACAGCAGAGCTGCGCTCCCTCACCATCTCTCCATCCCTGCTCCTGGAAGGCCAGTGTGAGTAACTCCTCTTTCTCCCTCTAATCAGGGGGAGGCATTTCAGTGGACAGCAACGAGGGGAGGAAGCACAGAAGGTTTGGTGTATTGCAAAAACATCTTGAGAAGTGACCCTCGAGAAGAAACATGGAACTTTTAGTGGTGAGTATTAGATCTCCGTTTTGTTACATCAGGAGCTCCATCCTTATCAGTGCATACGTCTTTAGTAGGTAACTTAAGGTCAGGGCTTCCTGTCTGATAACTTTTTGAAATACTGATTAACTAATCGACGCTCTGAGAGTCCGACGGTGGTTAAGGTGAAGAAGAGCTGCTGAGTCATTAAGCTGAGGGAGCAAACTCTGTTGTTGCATCACATGTGAATGATACTGTGAGGTTGGACATTGTAGGGGGAAAAGACGTTTAGAATATTGAAGTGGTGCTTTAAATATCTTAAAATGGAATTCATGGAATGTAAAGGTATTAAATTATTTATAAACATGGTTGAATAGAGTCACAGTGTTACAGTGGCAATTACATCTTTGTTGTAAGTGTGCATTAAAGAGACAGAAGTATGCTGAGTAGGCATAGTCATGACAGGACTTTAACTAGAAATGCAAATGAATTATGGCCCCCTCCCCTCACAAATCTACCCCAACCCTCAGGTGCACCCGGCCATCAAAGCCTTCATGTGTGGCTCCCTCAGTGGGACCTGCTCCACGCTGCTGTTCCAGCCTCTCGACCTGGTCAAGACCCGTCTGCAGAGCGGCGTGCAGCCTGGGTGAGTCTGCGTGCACAGTCATCAGTGTTGCATGCTTTCCTGTCTCGTAAGATTCAAAAGCTGATTTTATTTATTTATTGACTGGGTGAACTCAAAAAGGATGATCTTGATTGACCTTTATAGGCCACACATACGGCAGCAGCGTTGACTGTTTTTGGCTTTCGGTCATCTTATCTAATGCCTGTATTGTTTCTTCAGTTCGGGCAGAGTGGGGATGGTCTCGGTGCTCCTCAGCGTGGTGCGGACAGAGAGGCTGCTGGGACTCTGGAAAGGAGTTTCACCGGTTAGAGCTTCTGTATACCCGGGTGTACCTCGTGTACAGATTTAGTCACAAATTCCTCCTGCTGTGTGAGTCAATGCATCTGACAGTCTCTCTCCTCCCTCTGCTCCTTTAGTCCTTCGTCCGGACCATCCCAGGAGTTGGGATCTACTTCAGCACCTACTACTCTCTGAAGCAGCACTTCTTACAGGACAGACGCCCAGGGGCCGCGGAGGCCGTGCTGCTGGGGGGCGGAGCCCGGACGGTGGCGGGGGTAGTGATGCTGCCGGTTACTGTCGTCAAGACACGTTTTGAAGTAAGCAGCGTCCAGAGGGGGTGTACTGCGAAGCGAGGTTAATTGGTTAGTGAGGTATGTCGAACTTCAAGTCGGAGATTTCAGTATCGCCTGGTGGCTCTCTAGGTCGCCATGGAAACTTGGTGCTGAACACATAATCTGTCCAGAGCAGGTTATATTCAGTTTAGGTTTCAAGTTGTCTCGTGGCTCCGTGTATTCACTGATTATTTTCCCATGCTCAAAGTGATTTATGGATTCCCTGCTAAAGGAGAACATTTTACAACCTGTTGAGTCAGAGTGTACTAACTATAGAACCATAGAAGTAAAGATACAGCAGTGCAGATTTTCTGCTGAATATTTCTCGGTTGCTTTATTTACAGCGCCAGTGTTGGCTTTTTGGTGTTGTATGTGTTTTGTAGCCCGTTCTTTATAGACCTCAGTCACGTGTAACTCTGATAATGACTCTGACTGAAGTAGGCGGTGCTCAGTCGTTTCATTGTTGTGGAAGAAGGGTGAAAAAGGTGTGTCAGATGCCCTCTTTTCACATGAGCCAAACCCCAGAGCTTCTGCGTGTATTTACATGAAGTAATTCATGAATATAACATTTTTTGAAAAGCCTAAAATAAATAGAATATATTTCTATAATACTGTTTAAAAAAAAACTAGTTAAAATTTGGTATAATTTCAATTGATTATTCTTCTGAAGTGATAGAAGTTTTTCAAAACAAAAATGCATCTGTGCAGCCTGTATGTGAAGAAAAACTATATGTAGATCAATGTTTACTTTTTTGATATTTTTGTTTGACCTGTGCAGCGTGCTTTCACTTTAGCGTGCATTCATATTGTGCTGTTTTATGCATGAACTAAACCAGACATCTTTGTGTTTCAGTGTGGCAGGTACAGTTACGGGAGTGTGATAGGGGCTCTGCGCAGCATGTGCCAAACTGAAGGTCCTGCGGCTCTGTTCTCCGGCCTTATGGCCACTCTCCTCAGAGACGTTCCTTTCTCCGGGATCTACGTCATGTTCTACAGCCAGACCAAAGCCTCACTCCCCAAAGGTAAGTATGGACTCAGAGAGACTTTTACTAGCTTAAACACTTTACTAGTGTTTGGAATTCTTCTTGGTGTTCATTTAGACTAAATACACATGCTGGCCTATCTTCCTTTTAGAGATCAGCATGTCTCCTGCGGCTCCTGTGGCTAACTTCAGCTGCGGGGTTCTGTCTGGTGTGTTGGCCTCCCTCATCACTCAGCCTGCTGATGTGGTCAAAACACATGTCCAAGTGAATCCACAACTCAAGACAGCAGAGGCCATCAGATACATCTATATGGTAGCTGTCTCAATCTTCCTTCTTGCTCTGATGCGTTTTTAAATTGCGTTCCATGTATCGTGTTGAATAAGCTTGTTTTTAATTAGCTGCATGCCACTCTTTGCTCTCACTCTCTAAGGAATATGGACTCCAGGGCTTCTTCAGAGGGGCCGTTCCTCGGTCTCTGAGGAGAACCATGATGGCGGCCATGGCGTGGACCGTGTATGAACAGATGATGGCGCGCATCGGGCTGAAGTCCTGAAAGTGATCAATGTTGAAAAGGTCACAAAAGGAAGAAGAGATATAGATGGAGATGCAGTGAATGAGTGCACAGGAAGGAACTAGAACTACTGCAGTGGAGTTGCTTGTTATTGTGTCAGAAGCTTGCAGTGACCCATTTCACTCAGAGGAGTCTAAGAGACATGTGGGAGGTCTCCTGTACATTTAGTGTCTTACTGGGTTGTGTCTGAAGATCAGCATGTGCAATATAACTTTAAAAAGACTTTCAAAATGATACAAAAATGCTCTGATATTTTTCTACTGCACTACTAATTACACAAACTTTGGTGATTCTGCTCCAACTATTTGGACCATGTTTGACAAATCCCTTCAGAGTATTGCGTGTGCTCCTGGGGGGCTTTTTGTTACAAATGGTTTCTTCCTTCTTGTCATAAATTTACTTTCACACATTTAGGAGCCTTCACAATCTGCAGGTTTAACTGGGCAGATCAAATGCTTTTGAGTGCTGATTAACTGGGAAATGTTCACTACACACTAGCCTGGCTGTTGTAAGTCTACAAATAAGATTTGGACTGTATCCAGAAACAGTGTCTGAATACTTAATAGTCTTAGTCTCTCCACAGTGCTCTAAAACTCTTTGAATGGCAGGGAAAACCCTGGTCTGAGTGGGATTTCCAATGCCTCAGATGTTTGCATGCTGTGTGCAATTCAGGCAGTGAGCCAGTTTAAGCCCAGACTTATGCACTTTAACCTCGGCATATGTTCAAAATCTAGAGGGCTTCTTAAAGACAAGATTGTGAGTCTCCATGTGTAACGGTGTTATTTATATTCTGATACTTTATTTAAGTGTGTGCTCGCTTGCCATGTGCATTTGCCAAAAATTCATCTGATATTCATTTGATATTTGTTAAAAGTGTGGTTTTTCATGCAGATGTTTTCACTTTTTAAACATGTCAAAGAAAATAAAGTTATTGGAAAAATTCATCTCAGTGTTAATTTTATCAGGAAAAAATGACCAAAAGTCACTGCATCACTGCCTGAAATTTAAGCTCGAGTTCAGTACTGATTACTCTATTATGTACACCTAAGCTAGTAGCAGGTTGGACTCCTTTTACCTTCATAACAGCATTAATTCTGCAACAGGTTGCAGAAAACCTCTCTCAGAGATGTTGCTCCATGATGGGGTGACTGGAAGCCATTTGAGTGCAGTGAACTCACTGTCATATTCATGAAAAGTTGAAGTGTGTGGCATGGTGTGTGTTATCCTTTTGGGAAGCAGCCCTCAGAAGATTGGTACACTTTGGTTATAAAGAGATAGACATGGTCCGTAACAATAGGCTGTGGCATTAAAATGATTAACAGTTGGTACTAAGGGGCCATGAAAATAGCCTTCACATCACAAGACAGAATGGATCCATGCTTTGATGCTTTTCAAACCAAATTCTGACCCTACCATCAGACTGCGCAGGAGAAACGGACAAATCAGACTCTTCTATTCCTCATTTTGCCCAGACAAATTGTACCCTGTTGCTGCCATTTGATTGGCTGATTAGATATTTTTGTGTTAACAAGCCAGTGCCTGATAAAAGGACTGGTGAGTGTACATATTTTCTTAATTTAGTGCTCAGATCAAAATTGCCAGCATGACAAAAATAAGAGCTCTATTAACACAAGATCACGCCCCTGACATGCATGACTGTGTACTCTTTCCTTTCATTAACTGAGGTGTATAAAAGAATACTCAGCTGTGAGAGTTCAGCTGTAAAACTATAAAAAAGGAGTGTTTTTAAACGATTACAAAGCTGTTGCTCAGAATATTGTCACGCACAGCAGGAACATGAGGGCCAAAGACTTATCATAGTACTGTCAGAGATAAGCGCTGTACCAGTACACAGGGAGGGGTGGCACGACATTAAATAGGACGGCACAAAGAGTGTAGCACCGTCAGTCTAAAGTAAGAAGGCTATTTAGGCTGAAATAGACAACTGAATTAATGAATTTAGAAAACTGTTGGGTTTGTAGATCAGCATCTATAAATGATATACAGAACACACTTAACAGACCTGATTTACGACTTTTCCACTTATATTTGGGAGTGATCGATCATGTTTCAAATACTTCATCATATTAAAAATCATTCTAACAAGCTGTATACTTCAGTCACATACAAGCTGAGAGTCGGCGACTTATAGTGTTTGAGTTTGTGTCACAATTATGAACCAAGATGTGCTGTTTGTTAAAGTTGGGAATTTTTTGGTGCTCTCAAGTTACATGGCACTGTTTTCAGAGTCTGTTTTTGTTTTGTGCCTTTTTCCTTCAGCCATGAGAATTGGCTTTTGTTTAGGTAGGGGGTTGTGAAAATATTTTATTGCATGTGTGTTGTATTGCTTTGGTTATGAAATTATTTAAAAAAGGAAATCCAGATGTAATTGATTGTCAGGGTTTTATTGTGACCAAATCAACACGCTCTCAATGTGTTGACTACCCACCCTTTTTTACCCAGTCATTTAGGTTACATTCCCAGAAAACAGCTCCAAAACATCTCAGGCATCTGGCCCATGTCCATCACCTCTAATGCCCTTGACATGTACCCAAACCCCATTTTTGAGTGAGCCCATCAGTCCCACAGAAAACTAATCAGCTGTCTCGGTGCCTGTTAAGTCTACCGCTACAATATTGCCTCGGTAATCTATTGTAACTTAACTTCAAATATAGGACCGTTTCAAAGAGGGAACAACTGCAGAACTCTCTACACATAAGACACGTTTCACTAAAACAATTTCACAATTGTGTACATATTATGATCCCTTTGCCTGGAACACTTTATCTCTGGCAAATATGTTAGGAACACAGGTCAGTCTTTCACCGAGAAGTCAGCGTCTCAGCATTGTCTTAATATGGTCTTTCCATCTCCATTGTCTTAATATGGGATACCCATCCGACCCGTGAGCCCACCTCTGGTTATCTCTGCTCCTACCTTTGAGGCACGTGGAATTAAAACCCCACCTAGTGGCGAAAATGCGGAAATTTCTTTTTTTTTTTTTACCTCCTCCCCGCCTTCGGCTTAACCAGCCAATCACACGCTTGGAAATTTGGTATAAAAACAACGTCATTTCCTCCCAGCGCCCTCTTTTTCACCGTGTGGTCAGATTTCCATACGGCGTTGTTTCGTGGTGAGTTTAAACTGGCCTATTTAGTTATTTTAAATCGAAAGAAATAGTCGAAATACGTGAAATTATGACAGAGGACAAAGACAATATACCGTAGGGTAGACAGGTGCAGACTACCGTGTCTTAATTTTCTTAATTTTCAACGCACTCATGATGCTAACCTTTGTAGCTTGCATGCTAGCCGCTGGCACGCGCTCTTCCTCTGTTCCTCGTGTGCCTTGCCTCCAACCAATGAACAGCGGTAGTGACGAGATTTCATGTGGTTGTAATGAATATCTGAACACGATGGTGACCATACACATTAGTTATCATGACTTTTTTACGCTCCACACGGCCTTCTGCATCCGACATACCTCCACTTAATCCTCGCTTCGCTGCTTAGCTTCCTCTTAGTAAGACACGAGCCTCTGCGCCTTCACCCCTCGTAGTTATGTTTTTTCGACCTTCCTGGCGAAATCTGCATATCGTTTGCGGTCCATAAATGGTTGATGATTTAATCAGGAGGCTAAATTGACTTGACACATGCGCGTTTGTGGGATGAACATGTCTCCATTGTAATCTGCTGCAAGAGCACACTGAGGGAACATCTACTCTTCATTGCTAAAAGGAGCTACTTGGTTTTTGTGCTCAGCAATGGGTTCCTGCTGTTTTGAGTGTCTGATTAGAAATGCACTGATGTATATTTAATTTTTTGGATGCTTGTCTCATCATGGGTGTACTATTTTGTCTCTTTTGCAGCTTGTAGGTTTTTCTAAGTCTACTTTTTTTGTTTTCCCAGCTCTCCCACTAACTCGTAACGCAGGGAAAGCGGTCACGATGTCCGGAGGTCTGGATGTCCTTCAGATGAAGGAGGAGGATGTGCTGAAGTTCCTGGCAGCGGGAACCCACCTGGGAGGCACCAACTTGGACTTCCAGATGGAGCAGTACGTCTACAAGAGAAAAAGCGACGGTGAGTGGTGTAGCAGTCATTTGTGCTTTGATGACGAAGCTTTTTGAATACTTTGTCTCCTTGCTGCGGTTTTACTTACAAATGACACAACTTGACGTGTTCTGCTCACTAGGTGTGTACATCATTAACCTGAAGAAGACCTGGGAGAAGCTGCTGCTGGCAGCCAGGGCCATTGTTGCCATTGAGAACCCAGCTGACGTGTGTGTCATCTCTTCCAGAAACACTGGCCAGGTAAAGTCCTGGTAAAACTGACTCATTGTTGTGATGTGCACACTGTTAAAACCTGTCACTTGCGTTGGTGTTCAGGTGTCGGAAGTGTGCAAGAGTAATCAGGCCGGGATTCGCTAACACCATAAGGACAACTGTCCCATGAATGGGGTTTGATAGTAACCTGAGCCACAGTTCTTTGTTTAAATGTAAGCTAGTATTTTTGTTGCGATCTCAAGTAAAACCTGTGCTGTCTGTTTCAGAGAGCAGTGCTGAAGTTCGCCTCTGCCACTGGTGCCACTACCTTCCACGGTCGCTTCACCCCTGGTACATTCACCAATCAGATCCAGGCTGCTTTCAGGGAGCCCCGCCTCCTGATTGTGACAGATCCTCGTGCTGACCATCAGCCACTGACTGAGGCTTCCTACGTCAACATCCCCACTATTGCCCTGTGCAACACTGACTCCCCGCTGAGATATGTGGACATTGCCATCCCCTGTAACAACAAGGTAAAATTCAGTTTGTTGAAAACAATGAAGAATGTGTCTTTGCACACAGCTAGAGCCCTGCTGTTTTTTCTGTGCAGTGCGTGGTGTAGAATGTGTGCTAAATAAAAGTGCCTGATCGCCAACTTCCTTTCTGTGAACCACACCAGGGAATGGGAGTTGAGGTCTTGCCACAAACTCTTTTCTAAAGCTTTATGCCTTTTTGAATGTAATGAATCACAGTGCAGCCCTGATAGGTTTGGATTTTGATCCCTTTTATCTGTTTCAGGGTCACCACTCTGTGGGTTTGATGTGGTGGATGTTGGCCCGGGAGGTCCTCAGGATGAGGGGAACCATCTCCAGGGAGCACCCATGGGAGGTCATGCCAGATTTGTACTTCTACAGGGACCCTGAAGAGGTATGACTGGCGCACACAACTTATCTAAAAGTACTGAAGTGGCTAGATCCAAGTGCACAAGGCATACATCCTGCTGATACACTCACTAATGCGTATGTTCTTGTAGATTGAGAAGGAGGAGCAGGCTGCTGCTGAGAAGGCTGGTGTTGGAAAGGAGGAGTTCCAGGGCGAATGGACCACCCCCGCACCTGAGTTTCCCCAGCCTGAGGTGGCTGACTGGTCTGAGGGTGTTGCAGTGCCATCTGTGCCCATTCAGCAGTTCCCTGCAGGTGAGATGATTTGCTGTTTTGTGTTTAACTTGTAAATGCAGTGTAGGATTTTTCCATCACTTTTTCATACTTAATGGTTTAAACTTGATTGGGATTTTTATTACAGCACCCGCCGCTGTCAAACCTGGTGAGGTCTATACTGGTGAGTTTTTATATGGATCTTCATTACCTTTGTGTATTATGTGTGCTGTAGTAGTCTCTGAACTTAACACTTTTCCTCTTCCACTCTAGGTGAGGACTGGAGTACTCAGCCTGCCACAGAGGATTGGTCTACAGCACCCACTGCTCAGGCTTCTGACTGGGGTGGCGCTGCTTCTGACTGGTCTTAAAATTGATGCTCATGACAACAATAAAGTGTTTTTTACACTTTGACTTTGATTTGTTGTTTCATCAGATATTTACAATAAAATTCCTATTAAAAGTAATGAGAAATTTCACTGAATAAGCAATTAAGAAGGCTCCTAATGTCAGTGTTTTGATGGGATTTTCACAAAATTAATACAGCTGTGGGAAATGCGACTTCATTGAATCATAACATCGCAATACAGGTAGAGTGGAAGTTATTTGGGTTCTTTGTCTAACTGCACCTCACTGCTTTTTATATTGGCTGTGATTTGAAGATCCAGTGGACTTGGTTTAATTTATAAAAATGGCTAATCAGATTATGCATTAACATGCAATAGATTTGGTATGATTAATGTGAACAGCTTAAACTTTAAAGTGGTTTGCAAATGTGGTGGAAAGTGAAATGGGTTGTATCAATTGTACTTGATACTGATAACAGTATCAAGTACAGCACCTTCCTGTGAGGTCCATGTGAAGTAAACATTTCCTGTTTGAGACTACACCCAGGTTTTCTGCAGCTCCACCTCTATAGTAATGGGTCATATTCCTTCACTAGCCAGCTGGAACCTAACCTTAGAGGATCAAGTAAAAGGGCACTGCAGTTATGTTCCCTGACTGTAGGTTAGCGTAGGATGAAATGCATTGGACTATACACCCAGAATAACAATAAGGGGAGTCTTTTTTGGGCTGTTTTAGTGGCATCATTAAAAGTCGCACCACTTATTTCTTACCATTTTGCTGGGGAAATGGGAACAGCAGTTTACTGACATGTCCAACCATACATGGAAATTTTAAAGTTTTCCCTAAGATGCTTTCAGTCAGTTATCATCACACTGATTTGTGGTCAAGGGGTCTACTTTCTCATAAGTTTAATTTTGATTGAAAAGAACTTAATACTGTTCAATGAGTGTTACAATACGTGTTCTATAGTTCAGGCATTAGCTCTGCTTCTTTGACTAACTGAACTGAAGGATGTTCTTGTTGTTATAGCAACGGATCCCTTCGATTGGTGCCAGAGGACACATTGAAAGACCACCAGGGGCATTTCAGATTTCAACACAGACGGCTGATTGTTACCCTCCGGAACTGGCATAAGAGTAAACCAAATCAATCATGAAAAAATAGTTTATATTTTTGGTGAAAATTATATAATTTTGTTTATGGCAGTGAAGATTTCTGACTTTTCTGTATAAATTTAAGCATGTATGTAACACACTTTTGAATGTACACTGCTCAAAAAAATGAAGGGAACACTTAAACAACACAATGTAACTCCAAGTCAATCACACTTCTGTGAACTCAAACTGATTCACAATCAATTTCACATGCTGTTGTGCAAATTGAATAGTCAACAGGTGGAAATTAGAGGCAATTAGCAAGACATCCCCAGTAAAGGAGTGGTTCTGCAGGTGGTGATCACAGAACACTTCTCAGTAACTATGCTTTCTGGCTGATGTTTTGGTCACTTTTGAATGCTGGTGGTGAGTTCACTCTAGTGGTAGCATGAGACAGAGTCTACAACCCACACAAATGGCTCAGGTAGTGCAGCTCCTGGATGGCACATCAATGCGAGCTGTGGCAAGGTTGGCTGTGTCTGTCAGCGTAGTGTCAAGAGCATAGAGGCGCTACCAGGAGACAGGCCAGTCTGTTCCCCAGACCTGAATCCAATTGAGCACATCTGGGACATTATGTATCGCTCCATCCACCAACATTGCACCACAGACTGACCAGTAGTTGGCGGACGCTTTAGTCGAGGTCTGGGAGGAGATCCCTCAGGAGACCATCAGGAGCATGCCCAGGCATTGCAGGGAGGCCATAAAGGCACGTGGAGGCCACACACACTACTGAGCCTCCTTTTGACTTGTTTTAAGGACATTACATCAAAGCTGGATCAGCCTGTAATGTGTTTTTCCACTTTAATTTTGAGTGTGACTCCAAATCCAGACCTCCATGGGTTGCTAAATTTGATTTCCACTGATAATTTTTGATGTGATTTTTGTTGTCAGCACATTCAACTATGTAAAGAACAAAGTATTTAATGAGAATATTTAATTCATTCAGATCTGGGATATCTTATTTTGTGTTCCCTTTATTTTTATTTTTTTAGCAGTGTATTTCTAATAAAGAGTGTGAAACTGAAGTTGGATCCACCTTATTTTATAGTTATTGGGCTATATGGTTATTTGTTACATAGACTATGGCGCACATACAATCAAAATACACTTTTTTTAATGTAACTGAAATGTTTAATTACTTGGGCCAATGCCAATAATAAAGTTACAGACTATGATTATATGAAATGCATATACTTACTGAAATTAAAGTATTTTAATGATTATAGGTCCATATTAGAGAATCCTGCAAACGTGTAAAGAAATGGCTTAATTAATCCTAGTGTGTCGACACAGTCCTCTGTACATCTTACTTGATTTGAGAGAAATAATATAAAGCGTTAATATATGTTGTCCAATGCTGAGGCAGCACCACCCAGTGACAAATTTTCCTGTATGTTCACTCTTAATGCTGAATACAGATGATTTAATATTGGAGTAAATTTGTAGTAACTCCAGATTTACTTGTGAAAGAAAGTACAAAAGCTAAAGTACCATATTATGTACTTTCTGTAAAAACTTCCACTGTTTTACTGAGAAAGATGAAGACAAACAGTCAAAAGGATAAAATAAAAATGCACCATTGCATCTAAACACACAACACGGCCTCAAAACAACTAGAACATGATGTCTTTTAATCAAACACACATATGCTCTATGCTCATTACACTGTGACATTCCATTCTGTACTATGACATCGCAGATAATCTGTGAAGCACAGTATTAGTAAATTAATAATTAATACAAACGACATACATCAATTTAAAAATGTCTCACACCAGCAAACCTGATGTCTTGCAACTCCAAAATGAGCCGGAAAAAAACAAAAGACAATGAAAGGAGTCTCATGGATGAAGTTAAACGGCTTAAAACTAAGATTGCAACCCTGGTGGAGAAATCGTTGAAAAAAGAGCAGGATAAGGCTGCCAAGTTTAAAAAGGAAATCGAGATCCAGCAGTCAAAAGCGGAAAAACTACAAATACTTTTCCTCCCGACCAAATATGACAGAGTCGGAGAAGACGTTTGAGACCAACAAATATGAGGAAAAAATTCTGGCTATGGAGAAGAAATGCAAAGATCTTTCTCAAGAGAGAAAAATACGGGAGCAGAAAGATAAACACGTACTTTTGAAAGGGACTTTGATAATAAGGCGTTAAGGAAAGAGTTAAGAGGAAGAAGCCCTGGACACACAAAGTCGGACAGAGGAAGAAGCTCTCTAGTGCGCAGCACTAGTCATTAAGATTAAAAATAACAAAGTGCCTAAAGATACAACTTAAAATTGGTATTATATTTTCTCCTTGTAGAAACAGATGAGACATCCCGGCTGTTCAGAACAATCACCTCCTCCACGTTCGCGCTAGTCTGTCAGGTGGGCGTGTTTCTGCGCTGCCATTGGACAAACGCAGTTCCCCTTCCTCCCTGCCTTCCGCTTTCTTTTCATACGCACGCCCAGCCTCTGAATAATGATAATAATGATCAAGATGGCTACTTCAGAATCCTCCTTGCGGTAGCTAACCACCAATTTCATGGAAGCTGTCAAAACTGCGATTTCCTGCAGTTTAAGTCACTCGTAGGCGACGGGGGCTGTTCCAGGGATAATACTGTATGGATTAAAACGGGCCGAAGAGCGACAAAAGTCATTGTGTTGCCCGCAGCACTCATTCTGAGGAAGCTAACTAGCTGAGCAACTAGCTAGCTCTTACTTGTCGACCATCTCCAGTTTTGCTCCCCTGCCACTGGCGGTTGAGAGGAGCGTGGCGCTCCAGGTTTTGTGTGCCCGGACGTCGGACGGAGAGCGTCAAATGGCAGAGCCGAGGAAAGTGCCGTTCGTCACCATTTCTACCCTCAACACAACCTCGCCGCCGACCCCGGAGACTAGCAAGAAACGCCGCCGCGAAGATGAGGCCGTCGACATCACTTTTGGAAAAGATGGAGGTGGGAGTGCGGTCGGGTCAGGGGGTGGCGGAGGTCTGTTCGGCAACGAGAAAGGTAGCGACGCGCAGAGGGAGGAGAAGAAGCCCACCGTCCGCCTCAACCTCACACTGAGCGAGCCGAATGAGCGAGGGTCCTCCGAGTTCAACTACGGCGAGCTGGTCCACTCATCTCTTTCTCAGGTTAGGAGAGCAGAGGCAGACACGGTGGTGTTAGCGGGGGGGGGGGCCCTAATCGGGCACAACTCCGGCGGTGTTGAACCCGCGTGCATGTCGCACTTGTTGTTTTGTTGTTGTTGTTGTTGTTGTTGTTGTTGTTGTTGCTGAGCTATTGGCCGACAGGATTTGCAAATAAAGTAGAGCACACTGAGCTCGTGAATACTTGATGTTCATGCTCAATATTTATTTATTTATTATAACCTTTAGATAGATTTTGGAGAGTTTGAAGCAGTGCAGGAATTTTTTTTATTTTTTTTGGGGGGGGGGGTTCCAACA
>VUQG01012930.1:2044-13938 GCA_015106755.1 Etia nguti
TTTTTTTTTTTTTTTTAGAGGGGTGTGTTTTTTTTTTTTTTTTTTTGCCCCCCTTGGACAGCTTGAATTTTTAGTTGAAGGGAAATGTAGAAAATATGTCTTCTGGATCAGCAACACTAACCAAATAGGAATGCGTGGTTGCTTCAGTGAGCTGGGAAGCGGTGTTGTAGAATATCGAGAAGTCTCTGCTCTGTTTTTTGTTATTTGGGGGGACTCAGTAACATAATTTCCCCCCCCCCACTGGGAAGTTCACTGGGAACAGGAAAACCATGGGGGGGAAAAAAACCTTTAAAATAATAAAGCAATAAAAGCACACGCAGTGGTTGCAGCAACACTTTTTATTAGTTTTAACACTCCGTTTCACTTCAGTTCTTTGTGTCTTATAACTTTGCTCTCCGACGTGGCTGGTGGCTGGCACACCAACAACAACATGGGCAAGAGTGACCCACAGACCATTTGTTACGCATACTTTGTACACTGCCTCCACCTGACATCATGCTCACTGCAGGTAGACGGGCATTGCCTGGAGTGGAGCAGATGGTGAACTCGCTTCAGCCCACAGACCAGCACAGCAGCCCACTAATCAGCTAAACGAACTAAAGATGAAAACTGGAAACTCCAAAATAAAACAGGATTTACTGTTGTCTTTAGTGATTGTGTCTGAGAACTCAGGTTGAACTTAACATTCCACTTGTTTCCAGAATGACCGTGGCTTACCCAGATGTTGATGTCAGATGTTAACTCTTGTGATGAGGTTGCAAGCTGGGTTTCCCTCTGACCAGTCTTTCACATAGACCCCAGCTTATGCTTCATCACTGCACAGTGGAGTGCTGCAATATCGCTTATGTGTCAGCTGAACCTTCATGTGGAGGTTTTGCTTTGTCTTTCTGTTTGTAGATGTGCTGTTTTATCTGGCGGTTTCCTGGTTATTTTAGGTCTTGCCTTCAATTTCCCTTAAATGATATTGCTTTAAGCTGTATACAGTGGTCTTTTTTTTTTTTTTATGTGATTCATTAAAACCTTTGGATGAGAAAATAATAATACTGTGCTTTTCACTCTGCTTTTTTTAAATTCCTGATTCCACTCACTGTTGTCTTTCTTGCGTTGACAGGTTGAATGAAGCTCTAGTAAAGGGTTATGGAAAAGACGTAGGAACTAAAACCACCATAAGGATTACATATCCAGAGGGTGCAATCCAGAACCCAGAAAACTACGAACAAGACTCACTTTTTGTTCTATCTGCTTTCAAACCACTTGATTTCAAGTGGCTCAGACAAATGGCCTACAAGGAGAAAATGGTAAGGACATATTTGGAGGGCTTTTTTGTTTTGTTTTTTTCTCTCCAGGTTGAAATCTTGAACTTACAAATATATACTGGAAGAGTATTGAAATATAAATGGATCCAAAATGCAAGCAGTTTTTATGGAACAAGATTTCTGCTTATGCTTGCATTCACTTACTCTTTCTTCCTTTCTTTCTTCCTTTCTTCCTTCCTTCCTTCATTTGCTTTCCTCACTCTGTATTTGTTGATTTCATTAGCACTTGGCTGAATTATACCGCAACAATTTTGTCCTCCTTTGAACATCTAAATTAGAGCAGTATAACCTATAATCACATCCTCCTGATTACCTTCTATGGAAATGTAAACCACTTTGTAAAAGAATAAATAAGAATACACACAATTATGCCATATACTATATTATATTGGGAATGATTTAGATGGTTTAAATGCTTAATGTGGAAAGGACATTCAAGGAAAAAGACCTTTTTTTTTTTTTCTTTCTTTTTTTTCCTTTGCCATTGTAACAAGCCTATCACATGTCCCGTGGAATATTAATATTGGCACAGTTAATTGACAGGTTATGAGTTGCCCTATTAATCTCACAGGGTCAGACTGAACGGCCCAATTGTGTCTACCTTATCTCTGAAAGTATTACTGAACGTGGCTGTTTTTTAATGGCTCCTCTTCTCGTTTTGTCCTTTTGTTAGAAAAAAGCTCTCTTGGCGCTTTCATTCTGTTCTTGTTGAACAGTCTATAATTTCTCTTTGACAGGGATTATTTTGAATCCACTTAGCTCAAGGACAAAGGGACTGCCTCAAAGAATAATCAAAGTATTTAAAGAAACATACTAGATCCTCCCTTTCTTTCCTTTTCTTTTCTTTTTTTAAATTTTTTTTAAGTTTTAGCATGTTTTATATCTTTATGAATTTACATTATTGCTGAGTGCTTCTATAAAGCTCCACATATGCAACGTTAAGCAAAACCAATCAAACCTGCTTCTGTGAGGGGCGGTCACAAATTCACCCATAAAGGGCAATAACTTGACTTGATTTTAGTTTTGGACGATTTCCCCTTTAAGGCCATTCTGTGCACCATTGCATCACTTCGAGCGCTCTTCCTATGTTTGAATCGCTCCCTGGCCACTTGCATGCACACTGAAACTTCAGTTGTCAAAACAGCAACACTTCCACTTGGAATTTCCAAAGTGGTGTTTATACACCCCTTTGCATATAGTCATTAGTTATTATTAATCCATGGCTTTCTTCCACATGTGCCTTTTGTCATGTCTCCCTGCCTGGTCTCATTTTTGGGGTTTTCTCTGTATTATTGTAGGGTCTTTACCTTACAATACAAAGCATTTTGAGGCGACTGATGTTGAGATTTTGGTGCTGTATAAATAAAATTTAAATGAATTTGTGGATGTTTGTTTAGCCTGTGGTGAAATCTCAAAAGAGCACGTGCAGGTGGTCATATTGGGATTTCCAATGAGCAATCAAAGAACTGTGAGCACAGGAAGTGGTGCAAAGGTGCACACAGAGGTCTCCTGCATGGGGAGAAGTGTTGAATTTAAAGCAGATGTTTGTTTGTGTGGGTTTTCTTTTTTTTGTTATTGTTGGTGTTGTTAAACTCACATATGTAATTTTATTAGAAATCAGACTAGGGATTATAAGATATTTTCTTCTAAGAAGTCAGAATAACCAAATTATTTATTTTTTTTGTTTTGTTTTGGGGAAAAAAGTCTCGTCAGAAAACACAGGATTTGGGAAACCTGCTTTATTTTCTGACACAGCCGAGTGAATTTCAGAGACCGTATCCCAGCTGGAATTTTTACAAGGCGGCTTTTGTCAAAATAGAAAGTCACAAGTGGAAAAAAACAGAATCGGGGTGGGTGGGTGGGAGGAAATGGACAATAGTTAGGGTATGGCATAACAAACTGAAACAACGTAGTAGTGTGAATTTTGATTAAAGGACAAAAGAAAATGGATAGTTTGAAAGGATAATTTAAAATGGAGTAAAGGGTTAACAGCTGAGGAAAAGAAAATGAATAGTGGAAGTTGACGGTAAAGTAAAATAAAAGAAAACTGCTTTCTTGGCTGGCTCATGGCCTCTTCAGCCTTTGATAGTGCCCAGATCCTTGTGGCGTGTCAGATGGAGAGGACAGTGAAAATGGCTGCCTGGATAATTGATCTGGCCCCCGGCGTCTGACTCAGTCCTCTTTGATCTGCTGAGGAAGGAGGAATGCAACTCGTGGGTTAATTATCAGGAAACAGAAATATCATCAGTGTCTTCTGTTTTGAGGCTCGATGACGGCATGGCAGATAAAACTGACACATGTGCAGAGACCCATGTTTGACCTCCAGAAAACAGGAACATAATGGGGCACACTATTTATATGGCAGGAAATCGAATGCAATTCATCTATACTGCCATTCTAGACAGTTTGCTTCATTTTTATTTTGGCAGCTTGTGCCCTTGAAACTCTTTCAGTGTAAAAGTAATCCATAAACAGATATCAGTGTAGTGAGGTGGTTTATAGAATTGCAATCCAAAAAGAAAAAGCCCCTCTAACTGTTCAGGCTTGTTACTAAGAGTCCACAGTCCTAGAATAGCAGAGTCGGTCAGTTGTGCAATCTGTCAGTTTAAACTGCTTTGGTCCAGATGTGAAATGGGCTGCCTTGCTCATTAGTGCCGACCGTTGCTCCCCGGTAGAGTCTCAGTGGTGGTAGGTGTTGTTATGACTGTAAGCCGATGTGTTTGGGGAATGCTTTCATTTGACACTAGTTTCGAAAGTTGTGTACAATAAGTAGCATGTCACGTTGGTTTAAATGATAAATGAACTATCTGCAGCAAGCTTTTGTGTGCTTATTTAAAAATGCATCACACAGGCATTTAATTTGTTTGCTCACATTAAACTATTTGGTAAGAAGATGCAGCATATACCTTTAGTGAAGCATGAAGCTGCTTGTGTTACTAGGAGAGCAATATCTGTTTGCTGTTGGATTTTCTGCCTTGGCAGCAACATGAAAGAAACCCGTCAAAAGACTGATATCCTGTCTCCATTGTATCTCATTCACTAGCAGCAGGGAGAAATGCAGAGTAAACACGAAGATGTTTTTATCTGCACGTTTGATTTCACCTCCTGTGATCTCAGGAAAAACGTTCCTAAAAAAAAAAAATTATAATAATGAATTCAAAAAATATATATGCGTGCTCATTATTTTAAAACCAGTTTTCTTTACTTCTTACCACACAAACAGGTATGTAATGGAATAAAAGCATCATACGTTTGGTAAAGGACTATTTGCAGGAAATCCTCATCAAGTAGCAGCAAGACACCCCCCCCCCCCCCCCCCTTTTTACTCGATCCATTTTGTTCGTGCTAGAGGGTACCATAATGTAACTCTGGACAGTTGTCCTTCGGGAGCTTTTACAGCTGGGAATTTCTTTGTATAACCTGCATACTTGGAGCTGGAAGGGATGAAAAACCTTTTTCACTTGCCTTCTGTGGTTATGAAAATGAGTGTATTTTTTTTTTTTTTTTTTTCCTGAAAGGTTTGTGGGTGGTACACACTTGCGCAGTTCCAAATGACTCATCTAGCCGGTGGTAAATGTGCTGGACTATCCTTCATTTATTGCAGATTTTCATGTGCCTAGAGTGCAGTCTTGGAAAGCTGGCCAGAATACAAATTAGCAAGACAGTTTCCCAGTCTGTTATTTAGAGTTTCGGACACTTCCACAAACACGCAGACGCACGCAAAGAAATCCAGTCGTGATCACATCTAATCCTTCTTCCTAATTGTGCCTGTCCTTTTTAATACATACACAGTCCCAAAGCATCACAAAGCTTCCAATTTCCCTTATCCCTCATTGTCTACCTGATTACAAGCTAACTTTCTCACTCTGCCTTAAAATCGGACCCCACAACGGCAACATCCTGGTTGATTGCCACATTACATGCTGTTTACACATGTGCTCAAACACGATTTCCACGATTGCTGATATAGATTTTTTTCTCTTTTTTTTCCTTTTCTCTCCTGGGTCTAATTTGCAAATTTAAAAAAAAAAAAAAATTATTTTTTTTTTTTGCCTTCATGCACAGCGCACACTCACGGTTCATGCACACAGAGCCGCATGTGTTTGTATATGCAGGGATATTTTTAAACAGATCCAGTGAAAGATATACAGCCGGTGGTAAACACAGGGTTTGAAGGTGGAGTGTCGGTGTTCTATCTCTCCTGTTTGTTTACAGGAGCTTTCGCTGCTGGCTGCAGGGCAGAGAGATAAATGATGGATGCAGACAATTTGTGGAAGAAAGTACTTCTCCTTTAATAGAAATACCGCCAGGGGTTCTTATTCCGAAGTAACAAATACTGGAGTGTAGCCAATATTTCTGTCTTTTGGTAATGCCAAAAAAATCGAGTGTAGCTAAAAAATTGAGTCTCCAGAATGGCAAGGTTCTCCACATTATCGAGAAATTTAAATGTAAATTCCCGATGGCTGGAAAACTGGTGTGAGCCGTGTCACCCCGTGTGGTGCCCAGATTTTTGGGTTTACATACCTGTCATTATATCCCAAAAAAGTTTATTGCAACCCTTTCACTGTGGATGAACTGCAGGAAGGTATATGGCTCTTCTTTTAAGTCCAAACATCTGTGGAGAATCCCCCAGTTGCATGCATACATGCATTCATAAACATTTACATACTTGTAAACATGGATTCTGAACGTGAACCAAGTGACTAACGTGGTGTCCGGATGTCACTGATTGCCACAAGTGTTGTGTTTCAAAAGTGAGTCACCTACCTAGCCTGCTGTGATTTACACTGGGACCTGTTACTGGGTTCCTTCGGTGCTGTGTTCCAATAGAGTGGATGTTGATTAATGATGTATTTATGTGAGTTTAAGGAGACCTATGATATGTCAAAAGGTCGCCAGAAGAACTGATGTTTTTGTTGTTGTGTTTTTGTTTTTGTTTTGTTTTTTTATTAATTTGTTTTTTATAACAAGATACGAGCAGATCCTTGTGACATTGCTTGTGATCTTTCAACATGTCACCTGTTACTTCCAGGAGACTTTGCTGCACCTGCTGGTTTTAAAGGTTGTAGTGTTGTGAAGCGGTGAAGCATTGGCACGATTTTCATCTTTGCCATGGAAGTTTGGAGATTTGTGCTTCCCATACTGAGTAACCTCAGAGAGACCAGGGATTGATAAACCACTGGGACCCCAGTGGGAGGAGAAGTCGTGGTATGTGTCAAGAAAACAAAAACCACAAGTTGGTGACTGCTTCAGATTCCTGCCTAAAAACAAAAAGGGGGAATATTATAAGCAAAGCAGTTTTTTACTGCTGTGAATCTTTAGTAACTGTAATCCCCTGCTGTGCACCTCCAGGTTTTACCGCCTACCTCTCTCCATTCAGACATTCTTGCACAAATGGTTCCTCTTCAGAGGAGCACTTAAGTGGTAAGACACTACCACTTGTAAACTCAGAGACCTGACATGTACACAGTGCTAATGACCTCCAGGCAGCTGTAATTGCGATTGTTCGCAGTTTGGGGCTGCCGTTTCGTTTTCGAAATTGCTTTAATTCGGCCTTCCGGAAATTCAGTCCACCTCGTCTGAGCCATCCAGCTCCACAGCACAAACATCAAACGCAACCACATTCTCGCTCGGTAAGTTTACAGGACTGAAAAACTCCAAATAGTGTTACGGTTGCCAATCAGGGAAGTAAGGCCATTCGTTGCTATTGAAGCAATACTCTGAGATCAATCTGAAGAGTAGTCACATGTAGGCTGAAACTGAAAACAGTTTCTGGTGACGAGATTGTTTGGCTTCACTGCTTGTGGCAGACAGATGGTTTACGCTGAAGGCATTTAAAGCCACCTGTAGTAACCCTGCATATGTGAAACCTTTTGTTTCCCTTTATCCCTCATATTTCAGTGTTGTTCAGTGTGTCTGCACTTTTCACTCAGTCCCCCAGAAGCTATAAACTGAGCTGGCTGCTTCACTTAACACAGCGGACCATTTTAGTTTTAAGGTGAGTTCAGTTTTGGTTTGGGCTGGAAGCCACAATGAAACCAAAGCACGCTAAAAACTCTCAATGCAAGGCTCTAAACCAAATCTGTTGCTTATTTGAGCCTTTTTATGCGAGGAGACAGGATACATACCATTATGTTTATGGACAGTCTAATTTAGGTATCTCACCAGCACATGATCATAGTTACCTTTTTTGATATTTTTAGCTCTGTTGTTAATCACCTTTTCCCTTGTAGCGTTCCTTTTTTGTTTCACTTTTTCCATTTGTTTGATCCTTTCCATTTTAGGCTTACAGTAGGACTTCTCCTCATCCTGTGGCACGCTTTAATCCTCTGATTCAAGCTCTTTTTTTTTCTTTCTTCTTTAATGGTTTGTGCAGTTGTGATTTTCCAGCAGCTTTGAAATCACAAAATAAATACACTTAGTCTTTGTAAGGCTTCAGCTCAAGCTGACAAGTTACTCTGCCATCTACTTTAATCGTACATCCTTTTGTTCGTGGTTTCAGAGGAATCAATAATATTCCATTTGTAATCTCAACAGCATTACTGCCCTGTTGGTACATCCTTTTCATCCTCGCCACAGAAAAATCAGTATTGCACAGATATTATCGCAACATCACTTCATTGTTATAGTGCTGGAGATTGTCTCACACAGTGCATACATTTAGAACTGCATTTCCAGCTCTCTGCGCTGTGTGGTAAACAATGTTTATAATTAGCTCTCAAGAAATGCCGTGAATGTTTGCTGCAGTGGACAAACATGTGTAATTTAGAGTTTGAGGTCAAGGCAGCCCGAGATGTATGCTGTGCTTTGATGTAGCTGCAGTGAATAATCTTTTCTTGGAGTATATGCTCCGTACAAGTATAAGCTTGCTGTTCCTGTTACTTGGAGAATTGTTGAATCTGTGAGCTCATCATTTCTGCTCATCCACACTCAGTTCAGCCTTGCTATGCTTTGAGATCCACCTTCAGACAAGACTGCGAACTTAGCGGAGTCTCCAATCTGCAAATTGGCTGTTTGAAACCAGGCTAGTTGAGGGGGGTTGCATCATCTTTTCCTCAACACAGTTGGCTGACACCAGGCAGATTTTTAAGTTCTTGTAACTGAGTAATGTTGACCCCCTCTAGGATCTATCTCCTTGCATTGCAAATAATTAACTCGCCCAGTTCACGTTTGTTTTAACAGGTGCTTTATTGGAGCACACCGCCTTGTGCACACACTTAAATCTAATAATCTAAACCAATTTAACCATAAGGCTGTCGCTGGAGAACGGAAACAGTCATTTCCTCTTTGACCACAGCCCAGTGACAACCCGGCCAGCCAAAGCAGCACACGTGTGTTCACCTTTGAGCATGTGTGCGTCTGTCCTTAGCAAGTGGTGTGAAGGACCCTTTCTGTAGCTTCCTATCGTGTCTAGGGCAAAGTCACAGCGCTTTGTTTTGAGAAACAAATGCATGCTCACACAGAGGTTAGCAGTTAGTCCACAGTGGGAGCCACATCCTGTTCCCTTAAGGCTATTTGTAGGAGCTTTGAGTACAGATTGTACGCTACTCATCGCTGGAAGTGCAGCCTTTTCAGTGCTGCTTTAAAGCAGTTTCTTTTAATCTTTATTTACTGGATACCTAGCTTATGTCATTTTAATGTTCATTGTTCATTGCTGTCAATGTGCAGCTCTTCTGGAAAATTTTGAAAGCTCAATGTTCTGCTCATAGCAGCCTGGTGGATCTTGTTTAAGGAGGGTGGAGTAACTGTCCTGCTGGGATTCTGTGTGAAATGTTAATTACAGACAGAGTCTGTTAATTTTAAGCTTATTTTTAATTTAAAAAAAAATCACATTCTGATGGCGCCATTTCAGTGAGCCATAATGTTAAACTACATGCGTTTAACCTTTAACGAAACGTCCAAAACGGCTTATTGTTTGAAAGTGAAATTCTTTCTCATCTGCTCAGCGGTTTGTCGTCCTTCTCGCATATGTTTCATTTGTAATGAACCAAATGTTTCCAGTGGGTGGCAGGTGTTTACTGCAGGCTAGCTAGTAAGGCACCAAGATTCTTTTGCTACAAAGCCATATTAATGTAGTACATGCAGGATGTGGTTTGGTAAACTGTATATAATGTTCAAGCACTAATGGTGCCTCTGTGGAAGCAGAAGTTGGCCATGCCATAAAAACAGATCAGTTTTCCACTTTCCCTTAATCCACCTCAAATTATCTTTCAGGTACAAGGAAGTCTGTGGAATTAATCATTTTCTTTTTATGTTATAACATTTATTTCCTGCTCCTGTGATGTGTTCCTGAGCCTGTGCATTGACTCTGTACAAAACTGCCTGGTTTTAAAACAGTGCAGCCTGAGGCTGAAAATCACAGCTATTCATGACTTGTTTTCAGCCTTGTTCTTGTGCACAGGAATGTCTGAATTCTCTGAATATTTTCTATGATCACTAAAACATTTGTAGTTTTATGTTTTGTTGTGTTTTTTTCTAAACCATTTGCTCACAAAGTTTTCACAGCATTGTGAAATCCACCCCATCTTTCCTTCTCAAAGTTTGGGATCAAATAAATCATTGCTGTCTGTTTTTTGTTTACATGTTACAAAGTGTTACAGCGTTTTGGAAAACAGGGTTGTGAGCAGCTTCCCACATTCCTGAACTCATAAACATACCCACCGTTCCCATCCCTCCTAACAATCCCAAATCCTTACATACTAATTGCTCATACATTTCTCAAAGCCACCTGTACTTGTCTGATCTTCAAAGAGATCCCCACCCTGTGACATTTGTGTCTATGTGCATGTCAGGTCATTGGTGTGTAAAGCATGGGGTGGGTGTGTGTGTGTGTGTGTGTGTGTTGTCATTAGCCGCTCTCCTTCCTAGAATAAAGAAAAAAATGCATCACTCTTTATTCAGCATACACAGACCTGCACACATCCAAACAGCTTGGCTAAATAGATTTCTGGCAAACACAAGCTGTGTTGACAGGAGAGATGAGCTGCTGTTCCTGTCGCGGCTTGCCGAGGGCACAGAGCTGGGCCTGCGTTCAAAAAGAGCCGCCACTGTTGAACCCACAAAGCCATCAGACTTGTTGCTACTGCCTATGCCAACACACAAACACACACATACACACATTGCTGTATCAAAGGCAGCCAGGCGGGTGTTTGACTGTTTGAACAGGTGATTCCCATTGGCTTCATGGATCTTAGGAAGCTGCACTGTCAAGACAAGTCAATCACGCACTGTTAATTTGTTACTTGTTAATTTAGTGTAACGTGTGAATGAATGCAGTAAAGGGAGCTAGTTTCAACTCAGGATTCACTTGCATTATGTATAAACTTCTCCAAGGGGGGGCCTTTTTTGTCTGTGTCTCAGTTTACTAATATCCGTGGGCTGTTCTAAGTTGAGCAAGTGCCTTTCATTAGAGTTGCATAATTTTATTCAGGTGGTGTTACTAGCATGTCTGACGGGTTGTCCTAGCGACTGATGAAGATTGCCTTGTGTAAAAAGACCCGAGGTCTCTCCGAACACCCTCGGGTCAAGATGTGATTTTTGTGCCATTTCCTTTCTAATGCAACATTTACCCACAGATGTTGGCTATGGATAGGTTCCCAGCAGCATGTCTGGCTTCAGACAAACATGGGTCTACAAAAACTTTTTTGTCAGAATCAATTATTTCACTAATATATTAATATTTCCAGAAGCCTGAGAAAATTGTAGGAAACAGTAGAAAGTCTCAGCACAGTAATGGAGCAGTTTTGCTCCAGGGTCTGTGCATGTTAACACGGCAGCACCACCTTTTTATAATCATTGTCCTCATTTGGTGTTCACTTAGATTATGAAGTATTTCTTTCTCGGAAGGAAAATGGCACAAAAGCCTTCAAAAGGTTAAACTGTGTGTCGCACTTTTGTCCTATCTAAATCTTCTAAAACTTTGATGAGGACTTTTTTGCAGTTTCTCGTTACCATTCTAGGGCAACTCCATCCCTCACAAACTGCTAGACTTTCCTTCTGACGGGTCAAAATGACTGGTGTCCTGCAAACGCCAACCCCCCAGCCCCCCCTTCATTCATTAAAGGTCCAGAAGTTATTTCCCCAATCAGTGGTAGACAGAGCATGGCTTCTGGGTTGCTTCTTTGTTAAAGGAGGATAATTTTTTGTTGATGTTTGGTTGGTAAATTTTAGTTGGCTATCCCCAGTGGAGGTGCTATCATTTGTGACATTTTGTTTTCTTTTTTTTCCTTTGTGCCTATGTGACATGACTCTAATATGACGGTGTAAAATAAATTCTTTACTATCCACAAACTAACCCTTTTCTGCTGTCCCCCATCTTTTTACTTTTCAGAGGGGCACAGATGGCTTTTGGAAGTCGGTGGCTCAGTCTGTGCCTCGGGAGCCGACAGAGATGAGAATCCTCAACCCCTACTTCATCCAGGAGGCTGCCTTCCAGTTCATTGGCCTGCCATTCAACAACGGCCTCATGGGCAAAGGGGTAAGTAACAGTGAAACTTTACTTCTGTGTTAAACCTTCACCGTAGGTATGTTGTAACTGCACACCCTTCTAAAAAAAAAAAAAAAACCCAACAAAGAAAT
>VUQG01012931.1:3376-16999 GCA_015106755.1 Etia nguti
AAAACTAGCAGGACTAAGGACACAGTTAACAAAAGTCATACTACACATATGATAGGTGCCATTTAACCCTAAACAACTGTTCCTTCTTTATCCCAGCCTCAAGTGATTTCTGAATTAATTGTCAGCTGTAAGAGGATGCCCTGGAAGAAAATAAGAGCTCCTTAACCTCAGCTTCTGAACATAAATAGACTTAAAATGCTTTTCATTGTTCTTCCTGTTATTTGGACTGAAATATCTACATTTGCAACTTGGTATTTAATTCACGTTTAATCTTTTAACAATTGAACTGTGTGACCTTGCACTGTATTTGTACAAAGCAAGTGCTCTCTGTCTTTTAGTTAAAAGTAATTTCTTTAGCCGGAATCACACGTATGTTATTGTGTGTGTATTGATTACATGCCAGCGTGTGTATTTGTGTGTGTTGGGGGAGGGGTCAAGTGAAGGAAGTTGAACCAGGGTGGTCTGTTGTTCATGACAACAGATGGAAAGTGTGAACGCATTCATTTGGCCTGGAGGCAGCACCCAGTCTTCTCATTGTCCAGGAAACCCATGATGCAGCAAAGTGGTTACAACAGCAAATAAGTCAAGCATCAAGCACATCTTTCAGTCCAGCAGATTTCTTATTGATTACTAGCTCACAGGATCATGGCGCCGTAGGACAGACTATTTATGGACCCCTCATTAGTCAGGTTCCAGTAAAATCAGCTCTCCACTATTGGCAGTGCTGGTTTAGTTTCATAAATTTCCTTTTTGTGTTGCAATCACGCCAGGGCCAGAGAGCGACAGGGGCTCACAGAAAGAGGCAGTCTGTGTATTGATAAGCAGCACAGATGAATGAGACTGAATCCCTTAGTCAGCACAGTATTGATGTCCACTGTCCGAGACAGACATCTGACCTCATTCCTGCCAACTGGTTGTGCCATGCAAGCCAATCGGACCAGCTTTACCCCAAGGGAGTGAGCCAATGGCACTGCTTTCCTACCTCTGAACAATGTTAGAATGTAGCTGCATGACATAGATGTAGTGCACTGAGAGCACTTCCACAGCCTCCTGTGTACTATGCTGTACTGCATAGAGAAAATGTGTGGATAATAGCTGCACCTGTTGGTTATGTAACTGTCTGATGAGGCAACAGGAAAAGAAATGAAAGAGTGGGAGGTGTTAGAACAGTAGGTACAGGATGAAATGAAAAAAGAAATGTTCTGCAAGATTAGATCCGGAGTCAAGAATTACATCAGCAATTAGATTTGATCTGATGAGAGTGATGGGGAAAGTGATTTCAAGCCTCTTTGTTTGAAAAAGTAACCAAATGTCCTTGAGCAACACTTCCTACCAGCTCCAAGGATAATGCTTTTAACCTGAGTGATGAGCTGTGGGAGGAAGAGGCTTTCTCTGCTTGCTTCTCTCTTTTATCCACCCTTTTCATCCCTGGATGTTGTTGGGTGTAAATGAACTTAAAAGAAAAAAAAAAGTGTGCCCCCCTCCCAGCTGCACTGCACATAGCCCTCTTTACCCAATTCTTTGCCCTCTACCCTCAGCTGTCTTGGCAGCGCATCCCTCCTGCCCCTCAGAGCCACAGAGCCCACAGGCTAATTAGACACCTGTTGAAGTCAAGTGGGAACAGCCAAGCCGGGAGGTTCATGGCAAACAATTTTTTTAAAAGAGTGAATGGCTCCTAAATCACTTTCCAAGGCAAAGACTTTATCTAAGGTAATCTGGGAGTTAAATCATGTCATTGCCAGAATGGAGGTTATAAGTGATGCAGCACAAGACTCTTTCGTGATTGCATGCTAGCTATATATAATCAAGATGTGTAAACCCTTTTGAGAGTCACATAGAAGTTGTGCCCTTTCTCTTCTTACTCCAGGGCTCAAGGTCCCACTCTAATGGTTGGCTCTTATAGCTCACGGCAGCATGTGACAATCCTGGGCTAAATCTAATCCAGGTTTTTCAAAGGCAAGTCTTACTACCTGGCTTGCCTGCATAAATAGTAATGATATAAGCGCTTATACACGGCATGTGCCTGCACACCAGACATGCAAATATCTGCATACAAATAGAAGAGTATGTAGTTCTTTTGTCACCTGGGACAAATTACAGACTTTCAGTATGGTTTAAGAATGCACTGATATATTGTCTGGTATCTGCCTCTTTCCAAAAGAGATTTATCATTGTAGGTGGCCAATGTTTACCCGTTGTATCAAACTAATGTTAAACTAGGTAAATATTCAAATACACTGAAACAAAGAGCTGCAAGACTTTAAAGAAAGTTCAAGTTTTTGTTTTATCATGAAATTTTTTTTTTTAGGGCAAAACAAGGGAATCGATAATAATAAAGATGAAGCATAGAAAAAAATTGTTATATGCCAATTTTAAACATCACTGTGATTTCACAATCAGCCCTATTATTATACACTGTAAATATAATACACTGCAAGTGTGCACAACAAAAATCAAACTGGCCTTTTTGAAGACAAGTCAGAGCATGGACTTTATACAACACCCTTTTTCTAACCCCAGGGTAAGAAGCCAATCTCTCCATTGCTTTCTCCTTCTTCTTTTTTTCTTTTTACTTTTTTATTAATTATTATTAGCACTATGGGATAATGAAATAAGAAAAAAGTTAAGTGAAAAAAGAAAAACAGCTTTGAACAAGTCGAGAGTGATCTGCTAATCAGTGTAAATTAATTACTAGTTTGTAAAAATAAAACCGGGTCTGCCGGGCGTTACGTGGTTGACTAATTTTTCCCAGAATAAAACAAATGTTTTTGGGGGGTTAGGGTATATATATTTATATACATTTATTTTCCTAATTTGGATTTCAACCTGGTACTTTCCACCAAAATTATTGAGAAAATGCATTTTGTGTGACTAAATTTAACACTGACATTTTTATCCAGCTGAACCCTGATTCTGTGAAACCTGCATGCCTGCTGTTTTTGTGGAAGCACGCGGACCTGAATGTCCTTGGTGAGATATTTATTTGGTTTAACACTTTTCCTTTCTCTTATCAGAGCTCTTACCCTGTGTGGGAAGACTTCAGTGCCAAGGCCACAAAGCTACACTCTCAACTCAGGTGAGAAGCAGTTCCTGAGAACAGTAAACCTCAGTGAGGAAAATTCTTGTGCAGTGTTTACAGACTCTGTGCAGTGGGAGTGCAATGAACCAATGTACTTACAGGACCACAGTTCTGGCAGCAGTGGCCTTTTTAGATGCCTTTCAGAAGGTGGCGGACATGGCGACCAACTCTAGAGGTAAGGGAAATTCAGCCTCACATGGTGTGGAGTCGAGTCTCTGTATGAACTGGTGGAAAAATAGTGTGATGATAACGTTGAACAAATACGTTTTGTTGTTTTAGTAGGGAGTTGTTAAAAAGTTAAAGTAGAAGTTAAGAGTGTTGGTAGACAAGCAGTTGGTAGGCTTTCAGTAACAATGTTTACATACATTACATAAACAAAATAAACAGACTTAGATTTTTCACATCCTTAAGTAAGTGTATTGTCTCTCACGGCACCATTCTGTCACACTAAGATGACCAGTGTGGGGCCAGCTGTGAGGGAGGTTGGGTGGTGGAGGCTCAGAGAAATGAAAATCTAAGCTTATTGTTTCTTTGGTCTTAATAAGGTCTGCTGATCTGCTTTGTCACCACGCTAGTGGCAGCAGACTGGCTGGCTGGAGAGGCCGCTGATTAACACAGATTTCTTTGGAGTTGATCGTCGAGAGCAGTATGTAGGTCAGAAAAACCCTGCAAACCCAGACGAGGCTCTCGACACACGCGCAAAGGCAATCACGTAGACGCAGAAGCATACATGCACACACACATAAGCACACACTGATGCACTGTATTCAAAGAGTGACAGCTGGTAGCTGGTCACGTGACCTTACAGGCCACATTCCAAGATGTTTTATTAAACTGTTTGCACTGGCACCGCCCCTTATTGACCACTTACCTCTGGGAAAAATAACAGAGCAGCCTCAGTGTTCACTTATTATTGCCAGTTTTACTTCCTTGCACTTTACAGCAACAGTTTATCGCTATTACAATACTAAAGGCTACTTTAAATGATTCCTGGTGTGAGTGCACATGAGCTCTGTAAGATGATGCAAGGTAGACTGGGGTCAGCCTGCTGGCTTCGAGCAGCTGGCAGCCTGCTACAATAAAGGGGGGTAGGCCATGGTAGGAATAAAGGGCAAGACTTCAAAAGAAAATTGCTGTAAAAAGGGAAAATAGCAAAATGATTGATATTCCGGAGAGAGATGAGAAGAGAGAGAAGGGCAACAAGAGTTTTGCAGATAGCTGTATAAAATCTGTAAGTGTGTCACTCATACGCCCACTTCTGCTTCTGCTTCTCTCCCAGGCACGTTAAGTTTAGGATTAGTGCCATCCTTCTCAGGACACAGACTGCATGGGTGATGAGAGACTAGTAATTAAAGGGGAATCAGTGTACTTGGTTTAGACAGAAACGTATGACATAATGTTTTTTTCATGCTAAAATCTAAAGTCTTATATTAGTATTATTCTACTTCTATCATTTCCATTGCTGCTCAGTGTTGATTGATTGACAGGATTATTATTCCATTTGACAAATTATCAAAACACTGCTATTTTCCCTTACATACTGTTGTCAATATAATCTAGGGAATAACAACAATGGTCACTGTTTCTTTACTTTTCAATAATCTTTTGATCCTTTTCCATGATGAAATATCTGTGACAGATCTGTGGGCTTTTAACCAAGTGGTACAGTGCTACATGACTAAACCTGCAATTCCCATCAGGCCTGTAGCTAATACAGTTACTTACTAAGTGATAGCCAGTAACACATTTTGCACATAGTGGACATAATTATCAAACCTGCTGTAGTAGCAATGCTTTTTTGTCATTGCAAGCATGTTCCGTGGTAGTGTTAGCATTTAGCTCAAAGCTCTGCTGTGGGACAGCTTCACACTAATGTTAGGACAACTGGTTTTGCAAATAGCAGTCATCGTTAAAAAAACATCTAAAGAAAGAACACTACAACATCTCGTGCAGCTTTTATGTGCTCTTAGCAAGCATGCCATTTCACTTCTGTTTCTCTTGTGTGAGCTATGTTAGTCTTTGCGTGCTCCAAACCAAACCCAGTAATTAATTAGGTAGGAGTAATGTCGATATTTACTGGTGCTAGCTCTCGGTGCACAGGGGTAACCTTTAAACCTATTTAGACAACATATTTAGGCAACTTTGCCCCTCTAGCAGCTGCATTGTCAATTATTTAAACTATACTGGCATCCAGATGTTCTGCTTTTTCCACATGGTTGTACTCTTACTAACTCAAACTCATTTAGGACCATGAAGATCAAAAGAATTCTGAGATTAGATGGTCAGTATATAGTAAGCTTTTATTTCTGTTTCTGTAGCTGTTTCTCTTCATTCTCTTTCTGTCTGTATCCCTTCACGTGTGTGTGTGTGTCTGTCTGTCTGTCTGCCTGCCTGCAGCGATGATGTTTGTCTCAGCGTCTGCACAGCCTTATAGGGCTGATTTGCACTATAGGGGGCAGGCTCTTGGCTATGAACTGCTGGCCCCAATCGCTGTCACTCTGAGCCACGCTTGTGTGTTTGGGGACGAGCTGCAGCTGCTGGCACAGCTGGAGGTTTCATGGCGTTCCTCTTTTACCTCCTTTAATCTAACTTTGACACACTCACCCATTTGCCCCTCTTACTTCCGTACTCTCTCTTCAGACTGTAAACACTTCCCTGCCAAGAAAAGGAGCATTTCTCCTCACTGATAGCTTCTTGATAGTCCCAGGGAGAGAGGACAGTGACTGAAAATGAATTTTATGAATTCTTATCTTAACTGTTCTTCTGCACTTTTCTCAAAAGGTATCTTTTTAAGCACAATTGTATTATATCGCCACTTTGCTCAACTAACCTTACTCAGCTCTCTGTTCGTCTCGGTGTCTGCCACACTACTTCGGTGTGTGTCCATGTTCAGACTTCTTGCTTGTGTTGTCCATTTTTAGAGTTTATGGTAGCTGTCATGGTATTAGCATCTGTTTTCTATGAAGCAGCTGGAGGAGTTGGCTTCCAGGCGTTCTGGCACTGTGTCTAACAGCACTGTTTCTCTAAGCTGTGCTGATGGATCTATGTCTGAAGGCACGTCTGTCTCAGTGAACTCATAGCTTGCATCTGAGTTCAATAAGGGTCTTCGAGCCACAAAGTCTATATTAGATGGTATATGTGGAGAATTTGGGTTTTTTAAGGATATACGTTTCAACACCAAGCTTTCGTGCGGCTTAACCTAAGGCCGTGTAGCTCTTCGGATTCTTTTATTGTTGGATTGGCCAGTCTAATGGATTTTGGTGTGTTGTCTAGACCTTTTTTGTCATTCATATTTAAATGCTATGTGAGGACATTTGAAAAGGATCAGACTCGAGTTGAGAAAATTGGAGACTGTGTTACTTACTTAGTTGTTGCTTGGATGTATGATGTGTTTTTTAGACAAAAGTTGGCTGATAAAGTTTTTTTTTTTCCAATTTTTGATCGTAGTTGAGTTTGATAGACGTCAAAGAGACATGGGTAATGGTCCATCAAAGTATGACACAGTCTCCATATTTTGCAGAAAGTGAGTTGGCTGTAGTTGGGGGTTAGTTGACCTGGGTGGGGGTTGTGATTGGAGTGGGATTTCCACAGCTCTGGGTAGGCGTTTAGCTAATCCTCTTAGCCCCACTCTATAACACACAGACACAGACTGCCTTCTCTTCTCTTCCTGATCAGCCACCCCCAGCTTTAAAAATTTACACTGTGGGATCACCGGCCAGACAACCATACACTGCATGTTTGTGTTAAGCACGGATGAACATTTCTCCTTTTACGTATGTTCATCAAAGCCAGCAGCGTCCATACTCCATTACACGTACACCCATGGAAATAATGTTTCTGTCGGTCACTGCAAGTCCTCTCTGTTTGGCTCTGTGTCTTTTCTTTCTTACTCACTCAGTCCATACTCTATGGAGGTATGCTAGTAGATCAGTGTGTCAGCGAAGCACTAATCTGCTTGGCTGCTGTACTTCTCTGGGTTGGCAGATGGGACGGATATCCCTACCCGCCATCTGGACAGCCTGGCATGGACGAGATGTGGCCGTGGCCTAGTGCAGAGCGAGATCAGGGGATTAATGTATTCCGTGCTATCCCAGCAGTGCAGCTATTTTTACGGACATGTCAAATAATAAGTGTACCCATCAGACCAAAGCTGACATGCATCAAGATTTACATTCCATGTATAAGCCTGAGACAAGCCTGTTCTGCATTCAGTGTACCAGAACCAAGAGGTTAGAATCTGCAGCTCACAGTTAATTAGCTTATAGATTTCAAGTGATTTAGATTGGACCTACATGTTCAGTCATTCACATAGATGAAATCAGTAGCTGGTAAATTATAAACTGTTGTGCCATTCTGCTAATTGTATGCAAGGCTCTTTGGTTATTTCATGACCTGCAACCACAAGGTCACGCTAAGTATCGACAAGAGCCTCTCATTTCCCCCTCAGCTTCTTACCTTGTTCGTCAGACAATTTCCAGCAGAGTTCTTCATGAGTCACTACAGAGTTTATGGGCTTAAACTCAATGCGGTCATCCTGCAGATGAATGTTTTCCAGCTATTGTAATAACTACATGCACAGAGTAAAGAGTGAAGCGGGTGCAGCAATAATGTGGGAAACAGATGAAAAGGGGAAATAAAAACAAGAGAGAAAACAAATCTTTGGGTTCAGCGTAGCTTTAATTCTGAGGTTGTATACCAAACTAAGAAGACAAACACGAGGGGAACACTCTGTTCGGCTACATCCTGAACATGAACTCCGCTTTGGAAGGGAGCTGGAGAGGAGTGGGAAAATGCATGAGAGAGGCTGCTAAAGGAATGCAAGAGAGGAGATTAAAAGGAACAATTTCAAAGAAATGGAGTGAAGAAAGAAAAATGCTGAAAATGCAGAATGACAGATCAGATCACATGATCACTATTATTGGTCCATTAAACACATCGGTCAAGATTGAAGTGGTCGAAAAATTACTGGGTGATGTGTTGTAAACATGTTTACACCAGATCAAGACGTTCACAAGGCTGACATAATGAACCCCAATGATTTAGATGGATATCTAATTTACTGTTACACTAAACTGTTATTCTATTGAAGCTTTTATATTTGACACGTAGGTTCTGATGATCAGAGCAGAGCAGAGCAGAGTGGCTAATATAATAAACTGCTGCTCAAGATAACTTCAGGCTCGGAGACTCAGATGGAGGTAAAATTTAAAAAAGCAGCAGCAGAAGGACCAGCAGTATTGTCTGCGTTGTTTGCAGGACTGGTTGCAAATGAGCAGAGTAGCATTTACATAGGTGGGGCAAAAGACCGGACAGACTAGGGTCAGCTAAGATAAAGAAAATTGCTGAGCCTGTAAAACAGGAGCACTTGAGTCGTCTGATTGAACTGCTGCAGATTTGTTGAAAGAGCGCTGCTTAGATATTTGTCAAACTTTGGCTATCATGGCTTATTTGTTCTTGCATAAAGGGACATCACATCTATCTTCTTCAGCTTTAAACATCCCTGTCTGGCATGAGACAAAGACAGCCATTTGTGGATTGCTTCCCTTTGCTGTACTTTTTCTTGTTTTTTCTCCCTGTGTCCTTTTTTCCATCTCTAATGAAAAGCACATCTGGACAAAGGGTGGTTATTTTTAGAAACATTTATGCCCCTGAACAGGAAGCTCCTCCAGCAGAGGAATATCACTTCCTCCTCCTCCTCCTCCTCTTTAAAGTCTTGTTCTAATGCACACCAGAACATGTTTACGCCACATCAGGAAACACGGGGGTCTGTCTGAGAGGTGAAACTTGCTGTGCGTGCTGTCTGGACAGGCAACAATGGGATGAGTGTGTGCTCGACTGTGTGTGAGAGACTGAAACAATTGGTCCCGGGGCTGTTTTTCTCTGCCTTAAAGTTGTATTGTACTAATAAAAAGCATTCCACGTATAAGGAAGTGACACAAAGGCTTGGAATGACGTTTTGATTTTTGCTACAGACATACAACACACTGTGTTAATCCTAAAACATTTGGATCTATACCCAGGATTTGCTGTTATGTTTTTTTCCTTCTTCTAACTGTGAATACAGTGGAAAAAAACCCAAACATCTTTATTATTGAATAAACTCACATTTTAAATGAGAGAGGTTTGGGAAAGCTCTTCAAAAAAACAGATACTGCATGTGTGTCTATCATCCAATATTTAAGCAACATAAATTACATAGATCTGTAGCTTTCTTGCTGCAGGCGTACAGTACGCTACTCTCGTTTCATAATCCATACAGATACAGCTGTTTTATCTGCCACTCTTACCTCCTTCACAACTTATGGCTCCCTCACCAGCATATGCAATAGATGCTGCTTTATTTATAATACAGACAGCTCCTACTGTGCAGCCCCAAAAGAGCTCAAGCTGTGCTTTGAAGCAGTCTATTGACGATGTGAATGTTTGATGTTTAATCAGGTTATGATTTCAGAAATCTCAGTTTCATGTTTGCTCAACTACCAACTAAAGAAGACAAGTGAAGCTGTCAAAATCAAAGCAGGTCCTCCTCTTTTTCTTCTTCAAAGATATATATATATATATATATGTGTTCTAGTGGAGATGACTACACAACTTACAGAAATATTTTGAAAAATTTCTCGGCTTACTGTGGAAGATGTTGACCTGTCAGGGCCCGTTGCACCTGCCACAGCCATATAGCACTTCCGTTGCCTTCTGACAGGCCAAACCCGCCCGGTACCTCCGCCGTGTGTGCCCTCTTTCATCCTACCCCCTCCTCCCGCCTCACCCCACACTGCCTTTCATCCATCAGTGGCCTTCTCTGTGTCCCTGCCAGTTCACACTCTGCCTCACTTAAAAGGGGTGAGGGAGGGTAAAAGCAGGAGGCTTAACTGTCTCTGAGAGGCACAGCCAGCTCAGTGGCCAAGGTGCCAATGCAAGGAATAACAGTTGTCTCGCGGATGATGGAATTTTCTTGCCTTGGCAGTGGCTATTTGAGAAAAATTCCACACAAACATTTTTTATTGACACGAAAGGCAGAAATCAAGATAGAGAAGAAGTGAGCTGCGTGCAGCTTGAAAGCCGGCGTCAACGCATCCAGCCTTAATTCCAGCCGAATGACATTCAGGCTCGCTTGTCTGAGCACTAATGAAATCTTAGCTGAACACCAGGGTTTAGATGGTGAATAAGAGAGATATTTAAGTTTAGCTTCCATGTTGAAGACATCATGGAGTTAGGCCTGTGGCAGTTTAGCCTCTGGCTCCCGACTCCTGGCAGGAGAACTCTCTATAAAGCAGGCCTATTAAAATGCTCCTCCTTCCCCAAGGAATCAGGGGAGTTAATCAGAACCAGAGCTCTGGATGGAACCACTCAGTAAACGCTTAGACTACTCTGTGCTGGTCTCAGATACCGGAGCTTAAAGCCACCAATGGGGGCATGACCTTCCCACCAACAGCCCCATGTTCTTTTCAACATACGCAGCAGATCTCGAGGCAGTTTATATTTATGCTCAGCCTGTATATTAAACCAGGCGCCGTAAGCTTCAGATGCACACACGGCAGCGCTTCTGTAACGAACCACAGATTTGTCCACTGTTCAGTTACTCCCAGTTGTTTGCTCTAAGATATATGGTTTTGTTGCATAACAGTTTCCCCCCGTAGTGGTCTGTGTTTTGCTTCATTCATGCACGTATGGCTGTCTGCTATGAGGTCGGCCCAGATCCTAAAGCCACAGGGGTCTGCTCAATAATCAATTTTCCAGTTCTTGCACACATAAGCTACCATGTTGATACAACGTCAAGTATTGATATATCTATATCAAAGAACTATGATATGACTTAAAAATGTATCTTGTCAAACATTAATGTTAATGTTTGTAATTTTTCTTTTTAGATTAAAACAGTGGTTTAGTTTGGTAATCATCATTTTTGTGTTGGTCGAGTTTTTAGTTTTTTTAAATGAGTGAGGTGGCTGTTAGATTTCTTGACAGGAAATGTTGAATGAATCAAACAGAAGAGTTGAAAGTGAATGGAAGTTCTTCCTTTGTCTTACTCTGTGCTGCCACATTATATCATGACATGACAAAACATCATTCTTTGCCCACATAAACATGAAGCAATGTTTTTAAGTTTAGTTCAAACTGAAAGATGTAAAATAAAAGTTTTATACATTCCAATAATCATCAAGGAAAATATGTATGATATTAACAATATACAAATAAAGTATTGTAACATGTAATCAAATTATTTAAAGTCAGCATTTTTGTTGAAATATTATTTTGAGGGTGGATGAATCAGTTTTTCTGAAGGTCATTCTTTTCTCGCAACATAAGCTGTTATGGACCACATGTTGAAAATGCTGAATCTGGACTGTGGGGGTAGTTTAGTAAAGTTTAAATATCACAAATCTCAAAATGAGCAGGGGAAAAAAAGGATGAAACAACAGGAGGAAGCTCAACACATAGAGGTATTCAGCTGTGGAGGAAAATAGAAAAAAGGACAGAGGTCTGTTGCTAAGTGTTGCATAATAATTGTCTCTCGAGTCAGGCTTAAGTTTGTATATATTTGTCACATGCCTGTGAGCCCTTGCAGGGGGGCTACGGGAGTGAATCACCATGTCACTGTCCATCCGGTCAAGGCCAGAGGCCAGCAAGGCTCTTGGACATGGTCAGGAAGCCTCTGAACCTCCCCAGGATGTAGCTGTCAGCTGATCCCCTTTTGGGAAGGGAAGAAGGAGGGGAGGATACAGGAGGGAAGAGGTAGGGAGCAGGAGGGAAATTGGCAGGTGTGAATGGGACTGGAGTGGGGGGCTGGAAGTTCACTCCAGCTGATAGTGACATTGGGACGGTCTGTTTTAGAGATACCAGGGTCCACATTACTCTCTCGTGCCTCCTTCATCTATCGCCCAGTCTTCTTCCATCTGGGAAGTCATATCCAGCTGTGGGTGCTTTCTGTAATGCCTTTAGCAGGAGAAAGGCAAAATCGGTGTATGTGTGTGTGTGTACCACGTGCATGTCTGAATTTCTCATGGGTCATCATGAACTGGTGTAAACAGAGTTTCTTACCTGACTCAATCCTTTACATAAGTTGGACACCCCACTTTCTGCTTATATCAAGAACACAGCGTATAGATTCCACATGTCTTTTCTAAATCACTTCCTGCTGATGTTTAATACCTCTGTGTGTTACAGCTGGACGACCTTTCACCTCTCCTCTCACTCAGAAGAGCAATGCATACAGGGCCCAGATCTGTTGCTGAGTTTCTTTGAACTAGTACAGCAGTTAGTGAAGTTGACAGCCAAATGTTAGAGTGAGCTGGTCTTTGTCTAACAGTTTGACATGTTATCAGCAGGAGACAGTAACCTATTTTCTTTATGTGATATCTGGAAAAGAGCACAGATCTCACTGGACAACAATCTGGAGCATTTCTTACACAGAGTCTCATTTTAGGCCAGTTATATTAATCATGCCTTTCATTTTCTCTTTCCTTCAGGCTTTGTAGTGAAGGTTAGAAATGGTTTCTCCCTAACTCTGCCTGCCCTGCATGAATGGTGTTTAGGAAACAGAGAGAACAGGAAAGGCAGAGCAGACAGGGAAGAATAGAGGGATATCCCCTTACATGGTTCCCTCCTTTTTCCTCCAGGATGAAAGGGGTGAGAACTTCGGAAAGGGTGTGGGGGTTGGTAAAATACACCACCTGTCCATATGTTCACACAAACAAACCTCCTCACATAGATTCAAGATTCAAGATTCTTTATTTGTCACGTGCATGGTTATACAGGTATAACACGCAGTGAAATGTGACCTGATACGCTCGTCGACTGTGCAAAAAAAAAAGAGAGAGAGACAGCCCTAACCCCGATTCAACACACGGATGGCCTGAGAATAAAAACTCCTCTTGAGCCTCTCTGTTTTTGTTCGGATGGTGCGGAACCTTCTGCCTGATTTCAGAAGCTGGAACAGTTCGTTGCTGGGATGGGACGGGTCTTTCCAAATCTGAGTTGCTCTAGTCCAGCATCTCCTGACGTAAATGTCCTGTAGGGAGGGGAGAGCAGTCCTGCAGCAGCGTTCTGCCATACGGATCACTCTCTGAAGAGCTTTTTTATCCTTGACACAGCTGTTTCCATACCAGGATGTGATGTTCTGTGTGAGGATGCTATCCACAGCACCTGTATAGAAAGTCCTGAGGATCACTGGAGAGACCCTGAACTTCCTCAGTTGTCATAGGTGGTACAAGTGCTGCCTAGCCTTTTTGGACTGGACCTGAATGTGGGCAGACCATGTCAGGTCTGAGGAGATGTGGACACCGAGATACTTGAAGGACTGCACCCTCTCCACTGGAGCTCCATTAATGATAATGGGCTTGTAGTCTCTGTGCTGACTCCTTCTGAAGTCCACTACCAGCTCCTTGGTCTTGCCGACGTTCAGCTGGAGGTGGTTATCCTGGCACCACGATGCCAGATTCTTCACTTCCTCCATGTAGGCCACCTCATTGTTGTTGGAGATGGCGCCCAACACCACTGTGTCGTCAGCAAACTTCACAATGGTATTGGAGCCGTGGGTGGCCACA
>VUQG01012934.1:1911-18650 GCA_015106755.1 Etia nguti
CAGGGCGGGGACCCGCCAAGTGCTCATAAAAGACTCTGTCACTTTGACACAGGCAATCAGAGAGCTTGCCTTTATGAAAACCATAGAAAGAAAAATAGGGCTTTCTCTCAATCTCCCTCTCTTTCCTGCTCACTTTCCGATTCAGAATTCCTCCCTGTCCTTTTGTCTCGGGGCTCACCTTTACCTGATGTGACATGTTGAGTGTATCGGTCAGGTTGTGCATGCTCTCTGACCTGTGTGTGACCTCTACCCCAACCAGAAGTTCAGTCAGGAAGATTCTGCCCTTATCCAGCTGTTTTCAATGCACCATCACTTTCCCTTTCACACACTGTCAAAATCACTTCATTCACAATTTCAGCATTGCTGTGATTGTCCACTGATCTTTGACCCTGTTCTTGGACCTGGTTCTTTAAATATCAACATGAATTTTTCTCTCTGTCTTTCAGACCCTCACATTATCCCTCTGGATGTCCACAGAGTGTTGAAGTTTCTATCACATATCCACCAATTCTGCTCCAACATGGTGACTGGACTCCGGGAGTCCTGTCCTCCCTCTAATGTTGATTTGGGTGATTGCTGAGCATGTAGAGCAGTCGCATGAAGCACTAAACACTTCTCTTTCACACCTTCTTCTCATTCCCTGTGTGCTAATCTGCCACTGTACATGCCATTGAATTTTGTCTTCTCTCTGTTATAGTTCTTTTGTTTTAGTCTTCCTATACTCTCCTTTTTTCTTTTTTCTCTTCTCTTTTACCTCACCCCACATTCAGGCACAGCAGACTGCTGCCCCTCCCCGTCCCTGCTTCTTTTGGAGATTTCTTCCTGTTAAAAGGGAGTTCTTTTTCCCCACCATTGCAAGTGCTTCTCATAGGTTTGATAAAGTGTCTGACGATGTTTTGAATTGTCTCTCTATATATAAAAAAACAATTGTTTTTAATCTGTAAAAGTTTGCTAGAAAAATAATCTTTTAAATGTTTTTGTTTTTTCCCTGCAAATTATATTTTTGCTCTGCATGTTCACCTCTTTACAGCTTCATTAATGGCTCATTCTCTAGTTTTGACCATAAACGGCATGGACGTAGCCACAGTGAGGTCACCCATTGGTTATGAAGTCTTGAGCTGAGCATTTTCACTGTCACCGTCTTGGTGTTTTTGAAGCTGGATGTGACATGACACTGGTTACTATCAAACTGTGAAACTGAGCAAACCACAAGCCCTAGATCAGCGGTCCCCAACCCCCGGGCCACGGACCGGTACTGGTCCGTGAGTCATTTGGTACCGGGCCGCAAGAGTTGAGGCTCGGGTGTAACATTTATGGTTTTCAGAGTTTTTATTGGTTTTTATTGTTATTTTTTTATCGTTTTTATCATTAACTCGGTTTCCCTGGGTCTTTTCCCGTGTGTTATGAATAAATCTTTTTTTTTTTGGTACCGGTACTTGTTTTATTTTGTTGTATTTATCCGCAACACCTTAAAGGCCGGTTCGTGAAAATATTGTCGGACATAAACCGGTCCATGGCGCAAGGTTTGGGACCACTTCCCTAGATGATTCTCCTTCTGAGTCTAACGATTAGCATAACGTCAAGTTTTATTATGAACTGAAAGTGGTGAATGAGCCAATGAAGACGGTGCTTACTGAGGTCACAAAGCAAGGGAGCCGAGAGCCGTTTTCCCATAGATGTCTATACAACAGGAAGTGTTTTTTTGCAGTCAGAGGAGTCGCCCTCTGCTGACCTTTAGAGAGAATGGAGATATTCTGGTTTGGCTTCTCTTTTTAGATCAGGAAGCTGCTCCCATCTTTTATACAGTTTGTGGTGCTGGTATGATCAACATCTCTGGCTCCTCCCACCATTCTTAGCAGTTTCACATTACACAAGTTGTCAGTTAGTAAGTACACCTACTGGCTTTTACTACAACAACATGTCTTTCTTTACTGAAGTTACTTAGTTTCTTTAAATTCAAGCCCAAAGTGATAGAAATAGGAAGATCTATTATGTGAAAGTAGAAGTGCTACACCATAAAATGCTTCACTAAAATGCTATCTATATATAATTGCTCATTACATTTGTTTAAAAATCATTATGATGTTGTTGTTTTTTTTAATTAAACAAATATGAAAATGTCACTTTAAGGTGACACTGGTTGTTTCAGCTGTACTTGTCTCATGTCTTCTAACACATATTCATTTTCTTTGTAAAAGTCTTAAGTAGTAAATTGACTCTAGCTGTGTTGAAATGGGCTGGAGTTCTTTCCGCATACCAAAAGAAAAAGGCTCCCTTTTTACTATTTCAAACTTTAATTCTCTGTAACTTGCTTCAGGCTCATTAAAATCATCATATTCTTCACCGTGTGGCTGTAGGACCTCGATCCAACCCTGGAATTATAATTAAATACTCACAAACATGCCTTCATGGAGTGCCGCCTTTTCTACTTTGAGTGATTTATCTTGTTGCACTTCAGTGCACACTTTTACTGTCAGGAATGTACACGATGTTTTTGGCATTCACGCTTAAAACAATTTTTTTTCTCCCCGCATCGAAATCATCATTATTCAGCCTGACATATTTGGTATCTTTGGAAGCTTTGGGATCAGCACAGAAGTGCATGTTATTTACTGACATTTAAAGTAAACTGTGAAAGATGGTTATATAATGTACGTGCAGCAACACGCAAGAAGCCCATAAGAGCCTGAAACAAGGTGGAAGCAGCACCTCAGTAAATAGATTTCAGATATTCTTTTTAATAACTGTTTAGAAAGGTATAGTATTAGGAATGCAGCTGGGATAAATAAGGCTCTGGCAAATTGTTGCACCATTTGAGGGTTTAAGTCACTTTGTGGAGACAACAGAGATGTCGTGAGTGCACTTTGATGGATGTTTTTCATCTTTAATGCAGCTGCATATCTAGTGGAGATTGAGTATGTCTATTTATCTATTAATAGGATTTATTTACTAATTGAAGTTGCAGTGAAGTAAATAAGAGAATGACTGCACAAAGTTGTTCGAATTCAGTTTGGCTGCTGATAAAGTGTGAGGCTGCTTCTTGCTTCAGTGCCTTCACACGGTGATGGCAATACAAGTCTGTTTCACATTTTACAATTAGGGACATAAAAAAATGCTTAGTTACCGACAAATGAGTGAGAACCTGGAATGATACTTCCTCTCAGTGTTTGGATCAGAATGTAGAAAGTGAAGCATTAGACTAATCTGTGGGTAGTTATGAGCCCTGACTGGTTCTGTATAATCAATAGCCTCCGTAAAATCCTGCATATAGAGGTTCATTTGAGCACTTGATTCATGGAGGTCATGTGGTTTCTGGGAATAAATCGGTCTTTCTTCTGAATTGTAGTTGTCCTTTTATCAGCTAACATTCCAAGCTAACCACTGGCAGATTTTTGGAGCTAACTCACAATTAGAAAAACCAAGTCTGTATGGAAAATACTACCTGCCAAATACCTTGCTAACTTGTGTCTAAAGTCAAAAAGTATTGATTTTAGCATCGTCAATCATCAAGCAACTACATACTGTCTACAGGAATGATTTTCTTGACAACATACTGAGTATACTGAGTATATATATATATATATATATATATATATATATATATATATACTCAGTATAATATAATGTATCTTCTGATTCGTAAAGACACGTGCATGCTTGCGTGCACACGCATGAAAGAAATAAAGAGCAGATGAAAGTATGTCAGGTATTGTGTACTGGTTCTGTAGAGTACAATAGCAGGATAATATGTGATAGGATCTTGCAGAGTTGCATTATGTTCAGGCTTTTGTTAAGTACAAAGTACTGCCTGTATAGTATCCGCTGCATCTGCGGATTACCTTTTAAATGTTTGATTTAGAGGAAGTGTGGAATTTCACCATAAGAGGGATTTTTCTACCCAACAAATATTTGTTTGCAGCGACTGCCGAGCTGGCAGAGAGTATGTTAATTCTTCTTAATGCTATTTTTTTATTCTTTTATTGTTGCATAAAAACCTGATGACAAAACATGATTTTGTCCATGTCCCTCTGGCTCTCCCAAAGCTCATCAGAAATTCATTAATACACAGATTAATATTTGTAATGTGCCGTGTTTCACTGCTGTGAACCTGTGAGGAATGCTGCATTGGAAACATTACCATGCTTATTTCCACTCTTGCAATAAAACCATGCAGACCTGAGTCCATAAAATCCTCAATTTACACTGCTCTCTAATTGCTACTTTCGAGCATCATCAACTACTGTAACCCACAGCAAAAAACAAACAAAACGCCTGTGCGCGTTTTAGGATCACTTAATAGATCCAGTGATAGATTTATGAGGACAGGAGTCAAAGCTCCTCTCTTGTCTTGGCAAAGTTTCAGTTTAAATGCAGTCCCAGTATCTGTTCATTATTTCATTGTGCAGCCTAGCCACCATGTCTCAAAAAAAACTCGAGGGAGGCCATAAAGCAGCTTCTAAAACAGCACCTCACTGTACACGTTTAACACTTGTCATTTTCATTAGGGGAAAATGTTTTTCTACAGACGCTCTTGAGGCGCTCCAATGAATGCCTTGTATGTTAACAACATCCCCCGTGGCACCACCATAAAGGTTACAAGTGTTTTCCCGTTGGTGATTGCGCCATTAATACAAACCTTTATTCATTTTGATTCCCTGACAAATCTCTGAGGTTGACTCCAGCATCATGCCACTGTTCCCCTTTTTAAGGACACAGACAGCTGTCTGTCATACTTGTTTGCAGTATGTTCCAGCGTTCGTTTAGAGATATTAATCTTAGACTGGGCACCGCTCAGACAGGAGCCAGACTGGATATACAGTACATTGTGTAGCTCACAGTCACATTTGGCAGTATCGACCAATAAGCTTGTTGGAAAAACTGATTAAATTTGTGCAGATGTAATTATCGTAAGTTATGTTGTGATAATTGTTTTCAAAACCTGCCTTAAATCTTAAAAAAGACATTATAAAGAAGGATGACAGGAAGCTTATTTGTGTATGAAGTGAAGGCTGCAGCGAGCGGTTTGAGTCCGGTTACAACTTTACGACAACGAGTCAATGAAATGCAATAATTTACAAATTAATGTATTTTTCTTGACTAAACCAAAACCACTCTTCACCAAGTCATTGGCCAGCTAGAGTTAAGGTTTCAGATGGGGATAACGGTAGGGATTGTTTTGGTCAAGTTCCACCCCATTTTCTGGAATTCTTTCCTCTTAGAAACTCTCAGAAAGTTTATTTGTTGTAATATCATGTTCTCGACATAACCTTGACTATAATCTTGCTAATTCCAAGATCAGGCTTGGGTTTGTTCAATTTCAGATGTAATATATTGTTAAAATTCTCTCTTTTTTTGATGAACGTGGCTCATTTGTTCCAGTGGATAAGCAAAGCTGCAAGACACAAACCATGGCAGGCTAACATGTTGCGTTAGCTTGTTCCCAACGATTCAGGGAAGGCTGCTGCATTGTGTGAAAGATTTTGACCTTGTTGTCACAACACATAAAGCGCTCCAGAATGTCTACTCTAAAATGAAAAGGTGAGTAAGTAAATGGAGTGAAAAAAATCCATCATGCAGCCTTGTTAATTATTATGGAAGCTTAAAAGCAGCTGCAAAGTGATGGATCTTAATGGCTCTCCTGTCATATGTCATGGGTTTTTTCCATGTTTATGCAAAAACTCTATGTCACTAAGTTTCTTCATGCCCTCTGTCAGTCATGGATCATGGCACAAAGGCAATTTGAACCATCTAAGATGCAATTACAAACTAATTACAGATTACCCCCTCCCTGCCTCCCCCTCCTTCCCAGCCCTCCCTACCTTTCCATAATCCGTCCTCAATCCCCCTTACAGCTACAGTAACTCCTCCAATTATGTGCTCCCCCTCATGTCAGCTCAGAGGAGATTGTTTTTATTTTACATTCACAGACACATGTTGTCATACACTTTTAGTTTGACAGATGAAAGCATGAAGTTGACAGAAAGACATCATTTTGTGGTAGTGGGGATTTTGTGTTGTGTGCATGTGTTGATGGTGGATATTGTGCTTGCCCAGTGAAGCATGATGCTGGACAAAAGACTGTTTACTCTGGGTAAATTATTGAACTTGTGCAAATGCTGTGGGGCCCCATATAATCAGTGAAGACACATCAGCCTGGGAGGCAAACGACAAGACGTCTCAAAGAGGAGGTTTTATATCCTCTTTCTATTTAAGGTTTGGTTTTGGTGAAAACTGGAGTGCAAATATCGTAGCAGAGTATGATTTCAAGGTCAAATGCTCTTGCTACAATTCAGCTACCCACAGACGTTTATATTTCTTCAAAAAACAAGCTAAAAATGCCCGTGATACACAGCACAGCATTGTGTGTTTACATGGAAATGTTCTCGGTACTGTAGACATCCTTGACAGAATGTATACAGTCTGTAGCCACCCAAAGATTGGATGCTTTTGACTGCATACCATGCATCCTTGTTATATATTATCTGCTTCACATTTTGGTTGTGTCTACTGACTTGTGCATGCTGCGTAGTCAGCACACAAAGCGATAGAAGCTCCCATGCTGGTCTTCAGTGTCCTTGTTCATGGATTACACCCAGACATAGTTACATTTTACAGACTTAAGAAAGTCTGCAAGGACATCTGAAAGAATTAACATCATACATTCTGGGAGAATCTTCAGCAGTTGTCTACAAGAGTAGCAGAAAAGCAACAGGGCACAAGTATATATTTATTCCTAGTAGAGACTTGACTTCGTGTTTAGGTTCCTTTACTAACAGAAAGCAGTGGAGCTGAGAGTTTGAGCTAAATCTGGATACATTCTTTCTCACATTACACCAGGAGCAAACACACTGGACACTATAGGTACATTAAACTGAAGCACATGGTGTGCTACTCCTATTGCAAACAGAAAAAAAAACCACACAGGATGATAAAGCAATTACAAAGATGCAATATCCTAAAGTACAGATGTACTCTGATAGTCTGAGGATTAGAGCCAGTGACCTCTAACCCTTTGGCTGCAGTTGCCCTCTCTTAGAGCATGTGTCCGCACATCATGGCTCAGCCCTGCAGTACATGGTCCATCCCAGCTGAAGACAACAGCCAACACTGGTGCCCAATCCCCATCGTTTAGCTCCTAAAGTAAGCAGATTTCTTCCTGGGATCATCACCTGTCACTGTTGCAGAGGGACCCTTCTATGTAACATGGAAGAAGCTGGGGGGTTGGGATGGGCTGTGGTGTTGACCTGAGTAACCTTGTTGACCCCTAGGCCCATGTCTCCTTAATAAGTGTTGCCCTCCCCAGTGGTAACAGAATGGTCAAACATTATGTCAAGGGTAATTAAGGTCCAAACGCTCCTGACCCTGATCTAATCCCCTTTGAAAGGATCTCCAACTGTTTGCTGTGATTAACAAGGACTGCTGGACTGGGAGGATCTGCCGCTGGTGAGAAGGCTTTATTGGGCCCTTTTTTTTATCACCACATAAAGTTGCTTCCAAGAGCTTCAGAAGATGTCCACAGGTCCCAGAGACAACAAGTCGGTGCTTTGAGCTGCTATTGAATATTACCAGCCAAATGGTCAGGTGGTTTCAGACTTCGGAAGCTATAAAGGGTTCTCTCAAGTCTGATCATGTAGGCAAGCAGAAATGAAAGAACAACACAACAGATACTAAGGGTTTTTCCAAATGACGCCCCTGCATGACTGGGCTGTTGTTCAGACTGTTGGGGGAATTTCAACAACGAAGCTAGTTTTGATAAACTGTTGCAACATTTTAATGCAATGGACACTAAATATTTCCTAGTGTTTTATGTATCACGAATGTGGAAGCTGGCCAAAGGACAACAGAGATAGGACAAGAGGGATATTTTCCAAACTGTGCAAACTAAATCCAACACACAGTTTAAGAAACCTGTTGAAACCCAAGGTTTGGACAGGTTTAAACTGCCATGGATTACCAGACCATGGATCCATGGATCAAACAAAGACAATGCTTAACAAACCAGAAAGTTGCTACAGTTAAAACTGTTTTTTTGTTTGTTTTTTTGGATTCAACACCCACCACATTACTGGCAAACTGCTTAAAGTTACAGTTGTTTCATAATCTGGATGATATCACCTTTAAATCAAGTCAGTTACACGCATTTTGGCCTTACAGTTCTTTCTATCCATTTCGGTGTCCAAAAATAGGTGATAAATATTCATAAAGTAGCAGACACCAACCTAACCCTAACACTACGCAGGTCACCAGTGACCTGGTGGATGTTCAGGGGTTAATAAGGATGATAAGAAGAAGCATACATGCTGGCTCAGTGAGGCGTGCGTAACAACCACATCACATTAGTCTGGTTGTGGGCCCCAGTAATAGCCCAATTCCCTAGCAGACCCCACACCCTACCTTGTACTTGTGGCTTGACAAGTACTGACCACTTGCACACACACTGCCATCCTTTCAAGGGGATTCCAAAATGACAGACTGTTCTTGCCATGTCCACTAACGGTCACTCTAATGCGCTGGAGGTCACAGGATTAGTCTCAGGGGGTCATCTTCACAAGGCTGGAGTTTTTAATATGAATCTTACAAAGAGGTCAGTGTCCGAGGGCAGGAGAGGTGCTGGGTGATGATGAGACAGCCCCTCCCTTACCCCTTTCCCCACAATCTAAACCTAACTCTTCACCCACTCCCTCCCTCCCAACTTCTTGTAACACCACCCCCCAACATACACACACATACGCACACGCACACACACACACACACACACACACTGGCCACCCCATGAGGACAGCAGCACCCCATCTAGCCTTTATCTCTGGGGGCAGCGTAAGTCATGCAGAACTCACGAGAGGAACATGCTGAGTGTGAGCTCATCGGATTAGGCCTCAAGATAGGGGCAGGGTGCCTCTGAAAGCACCAGAGTGGCTTCCTCTGCCTCATGTGCCTTCCCTCCACAGCCAATTTTTGCACAAACACAGGCCTGAACGGGAAGATAAATAAGCTCAAATCCATCCGGGAGCCACATCTCGGCTTGAAAGAAAGCCTGGAGGAGAGGGAACACTGCTAAACTCTCCACCCTGCCATGAGCTCTTCTGGATGTTTTCCATTCTTTGTCCTTTCTTCAAAACAGAAAAAAAGCATAAACAAGGATGCATCTATATCAAAGTTATTCCAAAGAGGGACTGAAAAACAAAGGCATCATCAAGGAGTATTCCACAGCTCAGTGCTAATTTGTGGTGATATGCTCAAATGGGTTAGGCCAGATGAAATATCAAAAGAGTAACAAAGCATGATAATACAAGCCACGGGTGAGTGTGGGTGCAGATATGGCACAGATCACAGATCAAAGATGACTCTGGGAGTGTTGAATTATCCCTCCTTGAATTACATCAGATTCTGAGATGCTCACCATGCTTTGTTAGATGCCCAAATGCCTGAACAATTTGACTCTGTTACAGCTTCGACAGGAGCAGTGTTGTGTGATGAATGGGGTGAGGCGCTAACCTTTTGAAGTAATAAAACAAAGAAAAGTAGGCTGATGCATGGCCGTGTGCCAGAGTTTTAGCAGAGGGGGGCAGAGTTGTGGGGGGAAGAAAAGCACATGATCGCTAACGGGAGGCTTTGATCACGCTCCCAAACAAACGGCCAGATAAAAAGGGTAATCAACACCTTTGGCCACAAGTCCAAATTTGCTCCTGCCAGTGTCTATAAATTACCCGCCATTAAAGACAAACATTTGGCATACATTTGGCATTGTTACACCACTGCTCATGGCCCAGGCAGTGACATGTGGAGGGCGTAGCCTATGCTGAGAGTTTTGAGTTACGCAGGCAGGCAGGAAAAGCGCGAGGGGGAGCGGGGGGCAGTTTCTAGCTTCTCAACCTTGTAGCTGAGAGTTGGTTAGGATCAGTGGGCGCCAAAGAGTGAGCAAGATGAAGACCATGGCTGAATAGAGTGGGGGGTTTATACCTTAGTCTCTGAGTCATGACCTTTGTTCTCGTCAATGTGGTTTATGTTTCCCTGTGCACAGTCTCCCAGGCATGCTGCTCCTGCCAAATGAGGGAATCCCTCAGGCTGAATATCGTACATGGATTCTTTTTGCGGCTACTCAGTTTACAATTGTCCCACTGTCTTCATAACAAACTATTTTACAGATTATATGTTTGCACAAAACTTTAGGTTAAACAGTTATACCTCTCATGCTGAGCAGCTAATACTATCATGCCTTGAGACATGGGGATTGCACATGTTTGGGGGTTTTTTTCTCTGTTTTTGTCATGTCAGTTATTACAATAACTAGTCCTAAAACACACATTAGGAGACAGAGACACAACACAATGAAAGCTCATGCTTCAGACTGCTCTGAACACTCAGTTTCACTGAGTTTTTTCTACTCTTTGATCTGTATGCTGTCATAGAGAGAGGATAGAACTAATATGTTCATCAAAGACTCATGGGAACCCCACCCACCTGTCCGAATTTCTTGTTCATGAGGGGCAGCCAATCAGAAAAAATGCCATCAAGAGGAAGGAGTTACATGGGGCAAACGGAGAGCTGGAGCCTAGTCTGTGACCCTTTGCATGTGACCAGTCCATCACAGTCAGTATATTATTTGTTAGTTAATTGGATTAAAAATGCTTCAAAACACTCCCCTTTAAAGAGTGACTCAGTCTAAATTTTGAGTTTTCAGGGGCAGGAAAAGAGAAACTCACATGTTTGCTAGTAGACTATGGTTTTTGTCCTGTTTGACACTTTGTGAGCTGTAAAAAATAAATCCTATTAGTTACAAAGCTACAACACTGTAAAAATTACAGTTTGGGGTTGCATAGTGGTGCACTGGCTGGAATTGATCATCTGACAGCAAGGTCCCTGGTTTGAACCTGCTAGCTATCTGGAGCCTTTCTGTGTGGAGGTTATATGCTCTCCATGGGCCTCTCACCCTATGACAGCTGCCATATGCTCCAGACCCCCTGTGACTCTGAATTGCATCAGTGGTTAGGAAAAGTATATATTAATATGCTTCTTTTTTTCCCTTTTTGTTTTAAATTGAAATTAAAAAACAAGCAACAGAAACTAGAAGACCCTTTCAAGTGTTTTACATGCATTGTGACCTTAAATTTCTATATGCTCTCCACTGAGGAACACCAAATAGCTGAAAATTGTATGACTGTGAGGGTCAAAAATGTACCTCATCATCACTCTCAACAAGTTACTGGCTACCTGGTGAATGTTACGCTCTTCAGCAGTGTTGGTCAAGTTACTTGAAAAAAGTAATTAGTAACTAATTACTGATTACTTTTCCAAAAAAGTAATCATGTTACTTTACTGATTACTTATTTTCAAAAGTAATTAGTTACTTAGTTACTTAGTTACTTTTTTAAAACATGATACACAACCTGAATAGGTAATAAAGCAATAGAGCTTTCAGCCCAGTTCTATTTTTTATGCATAATCCATCATATAAAATTGAATCAAATGAAAAAGTCTCTTTTTAAAAATTGTTTGATTAGTTTTAATCTTTTAACTTTATGCACATTGCATCAAGCAAAAATTTAATTATATGCAACTTTCTTTGACTTGAAGAAATTTGTTTAACATTTAAACCTATTTTCTGCAAATTCCAGCATATAAAATAAAATAGTTTTTTGTGTTTACACTCACTCTTTCAAATAGATGCAAGTAAAACATAGCAGAAAATAAATAAATCAAAGACTCAGCGGCACCGAGTCCTGTCACTCTTAAATCTATTTTCACCTGTTTAGCAGGAGTGGAGCAGGCGGAGATTTACCTGGTGCTGTAGCGGTCATGTCAGCAGGGGGATCCAGGGGTTTCTCTTTGAATTTCACATTCCCGTGGCAGCGTGCTAGGTACTTGTTCACAAGTTTAGGGGGTTTTTTCGCTGTAAAAAGAAGTTTTCTTCCCACACAGTGTACAGCAGACGCTAATGTTTTTGTCACTTTTCACAGAATCAAACTCAAAGTAAGGTCAGTACTTCCACGCTTTAAACTCTGCACGATCATACTCTCTCCCGCACTCGATATTATCCATTGTTGCTCTGCACATGTCCAACATGTCTGTTACCACGAACGTCGCACGTGCTTACGTCATTGTCATGAGACACTCTCGCAAACAAAATAATGGTTTAGTTACGCAGTAACTCAGCGTGCTTACGGGAAAGTAACAGTAATCTAATTACTTTTTTTGCAATAGTAATCCGTTACTTTACTTGTTACTTGAAAAAAGTAATCGGATTACAGTAACGCCCATCTCTGCTCTTCAGTGCTTGCATATCTTTAAATTATTTGAAGATACAATATATAATTATTGAACAGCTACCATAAAATTCAATTCCAGTTTACTTTAATTAAAGATATGTCTATAGGGTAAAGAGGCAAGAAAGTAGTACATACAGTAAATACCTTTTAAAGTGTTGGTGGTTCACTGTTTGATGCTTGCATGAACCTGTCCTGACTTCAGTGCTTTTGAGATTATATAACTGACCTTTGTCAGCTGTGTATCAGCATACAGTAAATCACAGCACTCTGCTTGAACTTTTGCAAATATTAAGCGAAGCCCTGTGAAAGTAGCCATGTAACAGTGGTTGCAGTAGGGTTAAGCTAATGGGTAGAGCTGTAGGAGAGCTTGGCATGAGATGAGTGTGTGCTACAAACAGGAAACAGCCACCAAACTCTTAATTCAAAGTTTGTTTAGCTCCTCATCTCCGCTGCTTCTACTTGTCGTCTTCAGCGGTTCCTGTGCATATTTAATGTCGAAACCTAAAGCAAAGGAAACACTCTTAGCGTGCAATCTTCTGATGATTAAGGTCAATTATCAATGCCCACAATAGAAGCCCAAACAAACAAATTTAAAGATATTTATGTGTGTTCACAGTAAACAAATGAACCCTGCCCACAGGCCATAATTGGCTTTAGGAATGTGACAAGCGTCACATGTATCATCCTTTGATTATTTTGGTGGATGAGGAAGAACCATCTGCTTTTTCTTTGTGCTGGCCTTTATTGTCTTTTGTGATGATGGGAAACAGAATTGGAACAGAATTGAATGCAATCTGATATATGCTATATGTGATGCCTAAATGATTTATGCAGTATGCATTTCGGAAAATATTACTGATGTTGATGGACACTGGTGTTTTCCTGCTCCCATGACCAATTTTAAACATAATGCCTCTATTGTTGCCTTGTGTAAATTTGGGTGCCAGCCTTTAAGCCTGTTGTTTTCTCATGGGCCTTGAATGACACAAAAGTCATTGTTTTTGTGTTGCGACATTACTGTGAACAGGCTCATCTGGTACAGAGTTTATAGTTTACAGGGGGGAAAAAATTCCCACTCTCAGGCACTCATCGATATGTCACGACAAGAGAAAGCAAAGTGTTGCTTGAGTATGTTCCAGCTGATTTCTCTGTTTAAATCCAAGCCCTAATGTTTGGGTTAGAGATTGTAATTTTGTAATGACTGTTTACATAGCTTTAGGGCTGGCACGGAGACAGTGAGAACAAGCTGGGAACACCTCACGCACTGCCCTTTAGCTGGAAGGGTCAGCATACACATTCATATATACATTTAAGTGCTTTGAGTATTTGGGCTGGTGTTGTAAATTTGTTACCACTGCTATATTACATTACATATATTTGGATGGAGTAGTGCGGTCTGTTTGGGGATTTTCCTCCATGCCACAGTAATAAACATGCTGTGGAAAAAAGTTCCAGTCTCAGGACACTTACATTGATAGCATCTCACACACCGAGAACTGCATTCTCAGCAAAGGTTCATATTTTGTTTGTTGTGGATAAATTGGGCTTTTGTAGATAGATAAGGCTTTTCTACTCTACTTGACCACTTGTAGGACATTCTTACTGCAAGCCTCATTCACCTATGCACTTTCTTCTAAGCATAAACTTGACCTGCCTAACCATTTATACACTTATACACTGAAGGATTCAGAGTATAAGCGTATAAGTAGTATAGTATAGGTGTACTTGATTCAACATGCAGACTAGAGGAGCTGGGGGCGGAACCACTACCTTCCAATTGGAAAGATGAGCTGCCTACCCTCTGAGCCACAGTTGCTCCATCTTTGAAATAAACTATATGAATCCAGTTGGGTCTAGTATGCAGTACAATGGGTTCAAACAATGTTTTGACAGGGTCACTGGGAATGTCTGACAGAACATCTAATCTATAAGGTTTCTGAAATGGGAAATTTGCTCTTATCTGCTCTTTTGTGCAAGGAGGAACGGGATGAGCACTGCCACAGACCTACAAAATGACATCCAGCAGGCCACCCTTTTTTTTCTCTTACCAAACAATCAGAAGCAGACTTCGTGAGGGTGGCCTGAGGGCCTGACATACTGTGCTCACTGTCCAGCACCATGGAGCCCTATCTGCATTTACCATAGAATAACAGAATTGGCACGTCCAATTGGGGCCCTGTGCTTTTAACCAATGAGAGTGCGTTCACCCTGAGAAAGGCTCAGATGAATGTTATACTGTCTTTGACATTGTTTGGCATGACCGGTTTGGTGGTGGGTCTTGGAAGGCATAACCGTGGAGGGACGCACAGGCCTCTACAGGCTAGGCCAAGGTACCCTGACTGCTATTCGTTATCAGTATAAAATCCTTGTCAGACCCTACGCTGATGCAATGTGTCCCAGGTAGTATTAGGGTAGTAACTCAAGAAAAGCAGTTTGTTACATTTGAACTTGTTACTTTTTAAAAAAAGTAATGCAGTACATTACTTATTTATTCGCTGGGGAAAGTAATTTGTTACAATACTTTCTCATTACTCTGTAAAATGACCTCAAACGCACTGTCACATAAATACTAGTTAACAGTATAAACATATAGGCTACAGTCCCACAAACCAACACAAATCTCTATCCTAATGAGGACACACATACGATCTTTCTTTTAGTTTTTACGTATGAACATGTATGAAAGCTGACGATACTAACCAAAGATGAAAGCAAGCCCAAAGAGACTTTAAAGTGATCTCCACAGTGGCTCCACTTTAAAAAAAATGAACAAGCAGAAACTGAAGCTTCGACTCTGACTGGTCGTCACTGCTTTTTTTACATGTTGAAAATCAGGCTTTGGCTGTTGGGCTGGGGTCGACATGCATTCAGCTTTAAAATCACCCTGGGTTTTTGGCTAGCTTTGTGCTAAGAGTCTGTTAGCAATATAATGTGGCTGTTTCTGTCTTGGACGCAGTTTCCACTTTACCATTGCAGTCTTGTCCTTTTGTGGGATAAAAATAAAAGTGATGTCCATATCTATACTCATCAAAAGTTGTATTTCTGTATGGGTCCACAATTTTCCTCCTACACACAAAACAAAATCAGCTGATGGTAGCACAAGTGCGCAAAAAGAAAAAAGCACTTTTGTTTGATTTTTTTTTCCCTTTCTATCCACCAAGCACACAGATACCTGAAGGCCCTTTGTAGCACATGTAACAACATCCCTAGGAATTGATACCACTGACTGGCTCCCACGGTCACCAGACCTAATTCCAATCAGACCATGTCTGGAACATCATGTCCGGTCCGTCTGATGCTGCTATTTTGCACCTCAGACTTTCCAGGAGCTCAGTGAGCCCCTAGTCCAGATCTGGGAGGAGATCCCCCAGGACACCATCTGCTCTCTTATTAGGAACATGCCCTGATGTTGTCAGGCATCCATACAGGCACATGGGAGCCAAATGAAGTAATGCATATAATTGCTGCAATGAAATTTCTTCAAAATGGACTAGTCGCATCATTTTTTAATTTTTATTTTCAGGGTTTCTTTGAATTCCTCTGTAGGTCAATAATTTTCATTTCCACTGAACAATGTGGCCTTATCCAGTCAATATCAGTAATGACGTCCAGCATGATTTTTTTTTTTCGCCTATTGAGATCTGATGTGTTTTTTAAATGTTCCTTCAGTGTTTATGAGCAGTATATTTGTCTGCTAAGAGATGACATTTCAGACACTACAAAGTCCTCATTAGGATACTAAAAGGGTGTCACATGTTTGTCAACCAGGAGACGTGGATTATGTGCCGTTTGATCTTTTTGTTTCGTACCTTTTTTAAAACTTTTTTCTCACTTTTTGCTTTTGTTTTCACTCAGTGAAGGCAGTGAAATGTGACTGTGGCTTGGGTTAAAATATTACAGCTGCAACTATGCGTGTCTAACTAATACAATAACTCTGTGTGTCAAGGTCCCTTGCCAAAGCACACCTTAGCATATCTGTGAGATGACAGTGGCTTTAACAAAATGGTGCTATGACAGCCTGAGAATGGGAACAGGCTGATATTCGCTGTAGTTTAAGTCCAAGTACACGGGGATGAGGAGACTCGTGGCTCTGACGAGGATGCTGTGTGGATGCTGAAAAAATAGATTAAAACCAAAAAGATTAAAAGATGCTTAATTTCTGACAGTTGGTAAATATTAGCTATATAACATTCTTGAATTGTTTTGTAGAAAACAATGCAAGAATCTTTTCTTGCATTGTGGAATTTCTCCATTGTTGGAAAAGCACCTTAAACCAAACAAACTATATGTTATCTTGACTTCCAAACAATAAGATGTTGTATTTGAGTTTGGCTCAATTCCAAAATTAGAAACTGAACCCAAGTTGTGGCAATCAGGGAGAAAAAAATACAGCTTTAAGTTACGTACATAAAAACTTTTTTACATGTCCCCCCCCCCCCCCCCAAAACCTTTTTTTTTTTTTCCCCCAACCAT
>VUQG01012934.1:18670-29509 GCA_015106755.1 Etia nguti
CCCCCCCCCCCCCGTAAAGTTCTTTTTGCTTGTCTCCAAAACATATGGTCAGGGTTCGTGGCTCAGGTTGGGGTCACAGATGATGACTTAAACCTCAGAGGGTTCGTGAGAAAGAAAGTCTTTAAAATGAGCTCCTCTTTAAACTAAAAGGCTGCTACCAGTTTCATAGGAATCCAAAATAGCCAAAGCATTTTGGTACACAAGAGCACACAATGTGAAAAACACTTTGTTCACTTGAGATGAACATATAAAAAAAGTTGTACAAATGTTTCAGAAAAGAATTCTGAAAATTCTTTAAGGAATCAGATTTTTCTAGAATCTTAAATCACGCATGTATCGTCATCTAATAGCAGAGTGGATCATCCAAAGCTGCCTTCAAGCCAACACTAGTCAAGCCTCTGATGACAGACGCTGCTGTGTGCTGGGCATAACCTCACATTAAAGCTAATCCTTAAATGTTATTTTATGAGATCACACTTTTCAAGGAGCCTGCCATACAGTCCTCACTGTGCTACATCACCTTTCAAGAAATGAATAAACAATCTATTCGTTTTATCTCTTGCTGCCTCTATTAGCTGCTTATTTTAAGTGCAGGAGGTAGCTTACAATAGTTGTTTTGTTAGACATCACCAGTGCGATTGCATTTAGAAAAGAGATGATTGTTTCTCAGGTTTCCTTCAGTGGAAAAAAGGCGATCCTTAACATGACCTCATTTACAACGTGTCGTAACAAGACTGGAAAAAATAATTTAGGCCTTACTTCTGATGTCAACAAACGAGTCAGTTCATCATTTTATATTACAAACCAGTTTTGAGCAGGGAGATTTTGAAGAGAGCTCATTTATCGTGTATTCATTTCAGGTGTGAGTTACTCTTGTTTAAGATTGAAAAAAAAAAGTCATGTGACAGAAAACGAGTTGGTTCACAAACGCACGATCGCTGGTATGATGCCTCCTCAGCCCCTCACATACATCTATATGCCTGACGCATCACATTCACTCTGTGTTTATCAGTTATATTTATATTTGTCGCTCAATCATTGATCAGCTTCACCGACCTTAATTTTTTTTTCATGTAAGTATCCATCTATCAGTCCATGTTTTTTTTCATTTTTATTTTATTAGTACATAAACCCAATCAGTGAGTGAAACTGAAAGTAAAAAAGCAAGAAAAAGAATAAGTCAAACATAAATTTCTCAGTGGGATGCAAACTACAGTCTTCCCGACAAACCTCTGAGTTATCCAGCTAAAACCCTCCGACCTAAAAATTGCACCGGGGTATCTTTTGGTTGAGATAATTGAAAGCGGAGATACTTTCATCAGTTCCCTTGGGAAAAGGCACTGCCTTAAAGGCCGAAGTCAGTGAACAAAAGTCTGCAGAGTATTGTAAAAACCACAAAGCAAAATGACTGATTACAGACTTATGCTGAAAAACCTGTACTGATCTGTGGCTTTTTTTAGGTAAGTAATGCCTCCTAAATCCCTTGCAAAGACATGGATATCTTCTCTAAATGCGCCACTGCATTTCTGAGGAACACTTTCATGATGTAGGCTGAATCAGCGAAAGCAAAACAGACATTTCATTGTTCAAAGGTCTGATATGTTATTACTTTCTGGGCAGTGATGCAACAAAACTGCAAGGATGAATTAGCAAAAGAAGAGGAAAAGAACTCGCAAAGGAAAAGTAGTTTGCCTGACCTTTCTCACGCTGCGCCGCCGACACTTCATAATTTCCCATATCATTGAACAGTACCATGAAACACTTTATCATACCTCTCACTGGGAGTCCTCGGTTTTCATCGTCCCCTCTGGAGGGATCACAAACCACAACCCAGCCTTGGTGCAGGTGTGCGACCAAATGATTCCCCCATACTTTCCCCAGTATATGTCTGTCTCTAGCCCTTCCTCACTGGATCCCCATGGAAAAGATTTGTAACTGTCCATTACTCAGCGAGGCCGCAGGGTCCTGCCTGCTGATCTCTCCAAAGCCTTTACTGGCCATGGATATTTATTTAACATTCACCAGTATTGTTCCTGTCATATGTTAGCGTGAACTCCATACCTGACCTGATAGTTCATAAAATCTTTTGTTTCCTTCTGAAAATATTTCTGCTAAGTGTGATGGGAAAAACCCTCAAGCTCTAATGTAACGTTAACGTTATGAGCTCAGTTGTTCACAGAAAAAAACATCCACACCAGTCATTTGTTCAAACACCTAATATGAGCGACGGCGTGTTGACGCTTCCCTGAAAACAACCTCTGACTGTCATAATGGTAATTACTGTCCTCCTGAAGGCAGAAATTACATGACATCACACACAGAAGTCAGTGCGGTCTGTCAGCAAAGTGTGTGACTTTTATACAGACCGAGGCATGTGTTCAACAGTCAATGCTTTTTTTACGTTGAAGTATTTTTTTTTAACCTTTACTAAACGTGTTTTCTGACCTGCCAGAAACTTTACCTTGACCTGCAGAAAACACGCTTAGTAGAGGTAACAAATAACCAAAGCAAACACTCATCTGTATGCTGGACCTTACAGTCCTGACTCTTTTTTGCAAGAGAACTGTACCTCTTTATTTTAGTAAAAATAAACGTAACATTACATTACCATTCAAAATTATGTAAGTATATTAGTTACAATGAGCAGGACTGCATTTTCTGGTAAAAGTTGTTTTCTGTTGCTACATGTGCTAAATTTAGTAGATGTGACAGGTGGCTTGTAAGACGATCCCTTTTTTCCTCACGCTTGTTTTAGAAGAAAAGACGTGTGTGGCATTCTGCTTCACAGGAAGAACACCCATCAAACTGTCAGTGAATGATTTGCTTGGTTTCAGATATTTTTCATAGTCACTTTGAGTTCTGTGAAACTGCAGTTTCATGGCTGTTTCTGCAAAGACTAGCCCCAGGAGTCTTAGGTCTCTACAATGATAAAATTTAAACACTGTAAACAGGAGTAAATGTGCAAGCCTAGCAGTACTAAGACTCCAAATCTTCAAACCTTTAACTTGCTATAGGTCAATAGCTTATTGTGAAAGTTCTTGCTAAGCCAGCCCTTGGTGCCATGGTTCCTTACCTGATAGGCTCCCAGGCCGCTCTCGGTGAAATTTGCTCGATCCAGCTGGATCCTGCAGCAGGGGGAGAGCTTTTCATGTTTCACCAAGCTCATTTAGGCAGAAGAGCAAAAAAAAAAGGACTAATCTTCCTTTTGTGGGCCACTTGTAGTCCATGTAGTATTGACTGATATTGTTTGAGCAGGCTTTGGTTTCATTGAAGTAAAAGGTTCATGTGAAAAACTAAAGGTCTGTTGCAAAAGTGTAATCTCAAATTAAATGATTATTGTCACTGGTTTATCTTTGAATTGTATGTTTGTGTCCACTCGCCTGTACTGAATGGCAGGTGTTTTTGTTTCTTATATTTGTTATACTTCCTGCCCTCTAGGCTAGATCTCTTTAAGTTTAATTAGACATTTTACCTAGATAAATAACGTATAGATATATATATATAATACACAAAGAGTGTTTGAGCCATTTTTTCCAAGGGATAACAACAAGACCTTAAGCCATTGCTAAATAATTGGTCTACTGGTAATTTGATGTTAAAGATTTTTTGGCTTTTAAAAGGCACATTTCAATAAAGATGTGTTCTCTGACCTTTATATTATATCTCTCTGGACAGATGCCAGGAGCACAGATTCCCCCCTTCTTGGGTATTTCCATACACACTGGTAAATGGCCTTTAGTTAGTCCTGAAATGTTGGGAGGAACTAAAATTTCTGCTTCACTGGAAAGTTTTTGGTTATCGTTAGCTCAAGAAAAGGATAAGAGAGCCCAAAGTCACGGCTTCCAAAATATCTCGTGATGGATTCGTTCAACTTCAGATGGGCATCGTGGTCCACTGACACACAGACAGCCTTTCCTTGTGAAGCACTCAAAGATCACTTAACAGCCCTCACATGTCATTCATGTGCACAGAGAACTAACAGCCATCGATTAGTGGATTCAGGTGCACTAATTCAAGCATAGAACAATGTGGGTACTTGAGGAATAATAGCTGCTGATCTTCAAAGTAGCTCAGCAGTTTGATTCCTCAGTGTGTACTTTGTTTGTGTCACAACACAGGGAGGCGTTCTGGGCAAAGTGAAGACTCCCAGCTGGATCTGGCGACCCATAGAACCAACATAAAACCCGTAAGAAGGGGATGAAAGAAGGGTTTAATCCCTCCTATTCAATGTGCGTTGACAGCACACATCGAGGGTCTAAAGTGTGTGTTCGATGAGGGTAATGGGGGTAGGTTATTATCTAGCCGTCAACCTGGGTAGTTCCTCATACACAAATATTGTCCAGACACTTCAGAGCTCAGTGTTTGGATCAGGATGTAGAGGATATGGCTATAAAAGGCTGGTGTAACTCAGCGGCTGGAGAATCACATTAAGGGTTCAATTCACTGATCTATGTAGATTCTTGAAATTGTAACTTTAAAATTTTAAAGATTCAAGCTGAGATTATAACACTGCTGAAAATTCCTTCCACACTGTGCAGGAATTAAGTCTCAGTTCCATGAGGAGCCCTGCAGCTGGATCCATTTGTGATATTTCCAAAAGAACTTCAAGATGATGTCTCCCTATTTTTCTTACTTAAGTTTCATTGTGTTTGTCAAGTTTGGGCCAGTCTTGCTATGGTAAATAATCCGTCCAAAAATCCCTGGATTCAAATACGGATATGGATCTGGATAGACTCAGAAAGAAATTCCTCCCCATCCTTCACACATAGAAACAAAATATTACAACTTAAAAAAATAAATCAATAATTAAAAACTTAAACAGGAAAACAAGATTTTTTTTTCTTTCTTGGTATGTGTTTTCCATCTCTTTGTGGTCTTTTTTAAATCTAGTTTTTTGTTTTTCCCAATGTGGCAATTTTCTGTTTCTTTCTTGACAGTTTGTGTTTCTTTGTGGTCATTTTGCATCTCTCTTTGATTGTCTTGCCTCTGAATGTGGTCATTTTTCATTTGATGGTGATTCTGAATTTCTATACAGCCCTCCAGTACCTTCATGTAGTTTTTTGTCTTATTGTGGTTGTTTTGTGTCCATTTAGTCTTCCTTCCCATCCACTACCTATCACTGGGAATCTTGTGGGAGGAAACTGTGGGGAGAATGATATTTTTATCATGTCTTTGCTCTCCATTGGAGTTCTCTACTCTTTAGTATATCACTGGTATGAATTTACATATATCTTGTCAAATCTGACAACACAGATTTCAACAGATATGAAAAGAGATCGCTGAATGAAATACAAACCCACCTATTTTCAGTGTGCCACATCTCTTTGTGATCCTCAGGGGAGATGAGTTGCTCTAAATATTAGCTGTATTGTTTGGCATATCGTGTCACAGTTGACTGCTCATCCACCCCTTTCAGGCTTAAAAAAAAAAAAAAAAAGCTCTGATGTTTTTCAAGCTATCACTGCCTCATCAGCCAATGATCCCGCCTTTCATTTGAAGGCATGAAAACCTCAGCAAACACGATGCTGAGCGTTCAGGCTTGATTGATGACTTGCTCTTATTGATACAATCCCTTACATGTGGTTTGGCCATTGTAGCACATGTGGTTAACCAATAAAGAACAGATCTAGGTTAGATGCAAAGAGAACATGTAGATTATAGGCTTTAGTTGCTGTTCTAATTCAACTCACTGCATTGTCATTGGCTCGTGAAATGACTCCAAATGACTGTCATATTTTTCAACCTGTCATTATTGTATACCAGAGGTTTTCTGTCTTCCTTCATGTTTCCAATAGCAGAAGCAGAGTGATTTTTCTCATGGAATACAGCAGCTGAAAATAAACAGTTGGTTTTGTGAGAGGACAGTTTTTGTTTCAGTAGCCATAATTGACACTCTTGCTGCTAATTATAAATCCTGCACATTTCAACTTGTCTTAACAGAAAAAGTACAGGTGTACTTCATAGCATTACATGCATTCCACCTTAACGGTTGTCAGGATGCTATTCACTGGAACATCAAATAGAACTGATTCATTGCTAATGTTATTATTATCACCTTTGCTATGGCAAGTCAAACTCTCGCAGCACACATGGAAAATGTGCAAAAGGTGCACCGGCGTGGTGAGCTCTGTGAATACAACAGCATTGCTAGAAGAAGTCATTTAGGACAAGAAAAAAGCCAAAAACTCACAAAAGGTTTAGGCTCATGTTTAGATTCCTATCCATCATGCAATACCATCAGGGAGGTGATCCATCCCCACTTCATTTTGCAACATGACAGTGAGACCAAACATGCAACCAGAGTCATTAAGAGCTGTCTTCATGCACAGGAAAAACACAAGTATCTTGCAAAACATGGTCACACAGACACGCAAATAGTGATTTGACTTGTGTGATGTAACTCATAAATAAGAAACTTTCATCACATGATTTGTGACAACATCCCAGTGTTTCCCACAGAATACGACTGGATTTGTTGTGGTGGCGGGGAAGGGAGCTTGCATGAATGTGTGTGAGAAAAAAGCCCCTCTCACACTTTCTTGAATGAATTGATGAATCTTTTCCTTCTTCTGCTCCCTTTAGGGGTCACCACAGCAGATCATCTGCCTCCATCTCATCCTACCCTTTCTATACTTCTCTGTCACACCAACCATGTACATGTCCTCTTTCACTACATCCATGAATCTTAATATTGTGTCACAACAAACACAGTTCTCATGTCAGACTATAAACAATATGATTCTGTTTGATTTGACACAGGCCAGTCATCGTCCTCACCAGTCTTTGAGTCAGGTCTTTGAGGGAGAAGAGCATTTGACTGAATTAAAAAGACTGTATTGTATTCACACAGTTTACTGATAAAGGATTCATTTTAAATGTTGAGAGTTTGCCTCTCTTTGGCGTTAACAAGAAAAAACTTAATGGAACAAAAAGAGTGAAAAAAGCTCTCTAAACTGAGGGAGTTCAGACTGAATAACCTTTTAGTTTCTGACGTCACTGTCCAGTCTGGGATTGTGTTCCTATTAGTCATTTTTTGTTTGGACAGGCAGTTATTTACCTCACGAAAAACGCCCAGACTAGACTCAAACATTTCTGATAATTTTCAGTCAGTGAGGAAGTTGTAGCAATCGACAGGCGCAGCTAAACATGCTGCTGCTGTTTTTTTGTTTCTGTAAGTCTGGCACAGCAAAATGACGTCTCTATCCAGCCACTCAGTTCTAACTGAATGAATGGTTTTGCAGAAAGAGTGTTAACAATGAAAAAGTCTGGAACACAACACACTTTCATGAAGCGAATGCAGTAGTGCCAAAGCTGTTGTTCTCTTAATGTCCACTTGAGGCTGTCCAACTTTACATCAGAAATAAACATGTTTACAGCTTGCCAAAAAAACTATTTTGGTCTCTTATCTAATTTTCCCTTCATAACAACTGTGCAAAAGTGGACTTTTTTGTAACTGTTTAAATTGTATTAAGGTGAAAGGTTTGGTATTTAATTAAATTCAATTTTATTTAAATAGCACCAATTGATGACTAGAGCTGCCTCAGTGCTCTTTATATTATAAGGTAAAAGACTACAATATTAGAACAAAACACCAACAATCAGGCAAACCCTACGAACAAGTACTTGGTGACAGTGGGAAGGAACTACTCACTTTTAACAGGAAGAAGCCTCCTGCAGAACCAAGATCAGAGAGGGTCAGCTATCCATCTTGACCAGTTGGGGGTGAGGGGAGGGAGAAGAGACCAGAAAGAGACAGGGCAAAAGACAAAAGAGCTTATAAATGCAGTCCAGTGAAGATACCATAAATGGAAGCAGGTACAAACTGCCATTAAACAGTGAGTCAGATCAGAAAACCTTACAGTCCTGACTCTGCAGAGTGCTGCTTCAGACTATTCTTGACTCATTGTTGATATTAGTGCTCTTGTCTAAGCCATCTGCAATAGCTGTCTGGATGCCTGAGGATTTTCAACATGCAACCACCCACACTTTAAGCTCCAAGGTGATCATGAAAAATTAATGATTTGATTTTAAGAAGTTAAACTTTCAGATATTTAGAACAGATATTTATAAAACCTCTGATTCTCAGCACCCATTAAAGCTGACCTGTTTTTGAATATTTGTGTTGTAAATCATGTTCTCAGCACTGTTTGATTTATTTACTGATGACATATAAACTGCATGCTCATGTATCAACAATAGTGTTTGCTTGGTAACAATTGCAGCAGCATGTTTAACAGAAGAAACATGTTGTGTTGAGGTAGTCAGGGAAAATAACTGGTCATGTTTTTTTCATTGACACTCAAGTTGGGATCCAGTTATTTGCTGCTTTTGGTTGTAGGGATGGGCGGCAACCATGTTCCCTGTGTGTATGTTAGTGTGTGCGTGGATTTGAGCATGTGTTTGAACCTGATGCATTACTGACAGGAGCGGGCCTTGCTGCAGCAGCGCGCTATTGTTTTCGTTGGCAGAGATTAGCGGCCCCCAGGGGCCCATGCCACAAAGAGAGCTCTGTTACCCACTAGAGTGCTTTATTGTGCCCCAAATTACCCCTGTGGAGAGGGCAAAAAACAGCATGGCAAATATCAAGCATGCATAATGTCACTGAGCGAAATGACAGCTGCCTGGTCCAAAAATTCCTTGCTGTAGGCTTTACCCATGCTGCTTGAAGAAATGTGTCAGCTTAGATGTGTCTTAGAAACACTCATAAACTCATAAATTTAACTAATTCAAATCCATTGATAAGATTTTTTTTCTCATCAGAGCTTCCTGCAGTGTTTCCACTTTGTGGTTAATGCCACCCTTTTTATCACATCAAACTGAAGAAACCACATGGATTTGTGCAGCTTTTCTCCCTCTTAAAAGCTTGTTGTTGTTTCTTTTTCTTCATCTAAAGCATGGATACAACTTCACATCCTCAAAGTCCTCTAAGACGGCTCAAACCTCTCAAAAAGACAAATGGGGTCATGTCGACAAAGAGCAATAATCTTCTTTGCTCCGCGGCCTACAAACAGGCCTGTCAATTGGATTCATTCTCAGCATCCAAGGGGACTGGTTTTTAAAAGTGTCAAGATCAAAAGGCTTGACTGACAAAGCACGCTTTTTATTATTGCAGTGGCAGCCCATAAGCTTTTAATGTTGAAAATTACAGTAATTAAGTACATGCTGAACAAGCCTTGGATCTTGAGGGAGGCTTTGAGGAGCAAACCACAAATAAAAAAAACCAAAAAAAACAAGCCCATAGCTGAGATAAAGAGGGTTGTATGTAAATACGAGCCCTTTGTACTGGTACGCAGTGCAGAGTCTCGCCTGCGGTGGCTCTTATCATCCCGAGCAGCACGGAATTCATCAAATTTAAAGTGCCTTCATGGTGTCTTTGGTTTCAGGGGAAGGAAGATCCAAAAAAGAAAAAGAAATTGTAATAAATGAGTCAGTGGGTGAAAAAAGTTAACAAAGAAGGTGAAATGATGTGAGAAATTAAAGCAGCATGATTAAAAAAAACTTTCCTGTTTGATTAGTCATCACGGAATAATCTGACTGACTTTGCCGGGAATAAATAAACAAGTCAGAGAAAAGATTTTCCCAGCGGTGATCTGGAATCATGTCAAGGCCACATAGAGTCTACAGCATGTGACGGTTTGTTCCTCCCTGTCACTCATTGGGATGTTTTTCAGACTACAGCTAGCTGAAGCTCAAGGCATCCAGAAAGGAACCAGAGGAGACACAAACACAGAGTTAAATAATGCTTCATCTGCCAGAAACAACTTAATTACTTTTTAAATACTTTGGATTTATTCTCTACTTTTTAGGGACAGTAAAAAAATCAGTCCCATAACAGAAAAGATGTTTTGTGGTAGATTTAGCTGCTATTCCGTCTGCAAACTCTGGGTAGAAGCTATATAAAAGATGGATTCTACATTTTAATGCTTCACTGTTAATATCTTCACGGCTACCATGGTGGATTTAATCATCGTTTAATTATGATGATAAACCAGTACTGATCAAAACCCTGATATTTAAAAATGCAAATTTCATATTTGGTAAAAATGCTCTCATGATAATTTTATAAATAATACTCAGTGTTATGGACCCATCTTTCAGTAGCTCCTTTACTGCAGCAGCAGCAACTGATCTCTACACTTCACCAAAGCAGGGTGAAGTCTTTCCTTCTTTTCTTTTGGCACATACCAACATCTACGCATGTTGTGTCACGGGACAGAGTGGTCAGTACGGGACTGAACTCAGGCGCAGAAACCCAGAACAGAGCCGGCAGAAGGTTTAACAATGTTTATTTGGTTTAATGTGGCAAGACAAAAAAACAACAAAACGTAGAGCTTGGCGTGGCCTGGGAAACGTGGCTAGGAGAATGTAGAACTAGGGCAAGGGAACGGGGCCTGAGATGCAGAGTGGAGCTGAGCAGGAACAGTCACACTGAAGAGAGAAGACAGTGGAGTTAGGGAAGTAGTGGAGGTGGCCCTAAAGTGGTAAATGGTAAGTATAACAATTCTTACTTGCAGTAGGGGAACACAGAGTGTTGAGAGGGGGGTGGCGAGAATCCAGGGGAGCTGAATGGCGTGGAAAGGCTGACCTGAGATCCGGGGTCTTCAGATGGATTGTGATGGCAGGAGGGCAGGCAGGTGAGGCACAGAGTGATTTCCAGAGCGATTGCTTGGTATCCTGAGTCCGAAGGTAGAGCGTGAGCCAAGGGATTTGAGCCAAGATGATTTCAGGAACTGCAGCACAAGAAAGTCTCGTTAACAAGATAAATCACAACGCAAACTTGAACCATAAGGGCCGGTTACCAACATGGGTTGAAGACGAACTGGCGGTGAATGAACATCA